>JAUMTR010000007.1:3472807-3497450 GCA_032270685.1 Microctenopoma stevenorrisi
TCCAAAAACATAAATATGAGAGCTACCACACTGTACAGCCTACCCGTACATAAACTGACTCATAAAACTCAGGTGGTATGGCAAATGTACATATTACAGTGTTCTATAAAATATTCCATATGACAGTGTACTTATATTATTACATTAAATAAAGCTATTGTGTAGACAAACCATAAACAATACAAAGAGCTAAACTATCAGCACACCCTCGTGGCTGTACAAATAACTGCTCATTTACAAAAATTCAGCATCGAGCTACCGAGACTGGGAGAGAGAGGAAAAAAGGTAAGTATTTGAATTACCCTGAGAACGCGAACCCTCCTCGAAGTGTGATTTGATTCCCATAAAAAAAACAACCATTCTTAATTAAGACGTGAGAAAACTTGAGGCGTGCAATCACCGAGCACATTATTGTTTTTGTTGTACTGCAAAGTCATCTTTTCCAGACTAGTCGTGTTTTTCATCCAGTGTGCGCGACATTCAAGAGTTTACACAGTTTGGCCTTTGCTCACTCTATCAGATGCCGCTGCCGATGGCCCATCCAAATCTCCTGACTTTCAAAGCCTCTGCCGCAAAACCAGCAGCGAAACTTCGGCGAAGCTTCCCTGCTGGGAGAGACCGCACCCACTACTTCATACTTTTTCCTGCTCAACCTACGAAGTTTCAGCTTTAAAATGAACCTCTCCTGGACAGAGTTTTTACATTGCCCTACGGAATCAGGTGGAACATTTGCCGGGTCATTTGTCTCCGGGACCTCACCGTTCATGGCTGACAGAGCACGCAGGGTCCTGCGTGACAGTACGACCTTCTGCACATCTCCTCTGTACCTGTTGACGACCTGCATGATCCTGGCCACCTCGGGGACATCAGCATCTGGATGATTTAGCACCACAACAGGCTGGTCTCCCACCGGACGTTTGACCAGCTGAGATGGATTTATGGCTACTAACTTCAGGGTCTTCTCCAGGTTTTTTGGGACCGAGTGCCAGCCATGCCCGGAGGCTGGCGCGGGCTCCTGTTGAATGGCATTCCCTGCAGGAAATTGGGTGCTGCTGGTGAATTCTGGGAAGGAATCTTCAGGAAATTTGCCATGTCTCAACCCCTCAACCCTCCTTTTACTATGCTCTTCAGACAGGTTTGAATCATCCAAGTTAATCTTATCTGTAAGATAAAAAATACTTTTTAGAATGCTTTTGAAACAGTTGACTGTTGTTGATAAGTGGTACATTTGAACTAAAATAGCATGTCAGGAAAATACCATTCCCTGTTATATATTTAACCATCATGTAGAGGTAGAAAATGTCATCTTACCCTGTGACATAATTACAGGTTGGGAAACAGGGGAAGACTTGGTGGAACCGTAAGAAATCACTCCATCAACTGGTGAATTCCTATTCTCTGGCATGCAGCCGTCCATGCTGCTTCCTGTTAGGAGCTGTGCACTTTCAGCGCACATCTCTGCTGCAGCACCCAGATCTGACCGCCCCATCTTACCAGCTGAGCGCCTTTTGTCAACGCTCGTTTCTGAGAGCTGCGGTGACCTCTCTGCAACACCTTGCGTTTCTTGATGTGTCGACCGGGAGCCTTCGACTATGACAGGCTCACTACCATCCACACTTTTAGACCCAACTGGCCTCTCATCACAACTGAGGCAGAGTTCGAGCTTTGGTCTTGATTGGGAAACGGAAGTCAAGGCTTGAGGTCGATCAGTCAGGTCAGTCTTGGAAGGTCTTCTGGTCTTCTTCTGGTGCGCCTGTGTTACTGGCACCTTTTGAGTAATCCCCCCCGTCTTGTGAACGGTTGTATGAAGATCTGACAGTCTCTGTGCTGTTGAACTACTCCCTCTTGCAGACAAAGACCTTTTTGACACCCACTGCTTCTCCTTCTTCTTCAATACTATCTTTAAAGCTGTTGATCTTTTATCCACTTTTCTATATCTGGCCTTTCTTCTCCACCTCAGAGTCCTTCTCTTGTTTTTTGGTGGCACTTTACGAATGGACACCTGATCTTCATACTCGTTTGTCAACTTCAGCTCACTTGAGATCTTCATCCCATCTTCATCTATACACTCCTGGCGTTTACCATGCTCTTCCTGAGCTGTCTCCAACTCCTGATTCTCTCTGTTTTCCTGCAATTGAGTACACACAAATGGCTCATTCTGAGGAGACACGAAGATGTCGGTGTGTATTTTGGTTTCAGTCTGTTCACAAAGTGTGTCATCATTCAAATTTGGCTGACACCCATTGTGGTCAGCTACGCTACAACCATCAGCAGCAGCACTCTCCGGGAGGGCGGTTTCTGATGACGTCATCCTTTTCAATCTTTTGGCGTACGACGCCCCGTTCTGAGCCACCGTTATCTTGTTTTTAACTGTAAGGAATGTAAGATCCGACGAGTCCAACATGATCCCATTTTCCGACTTCGGGTGAAGAGTCATATCTTGCGGGACATTTGACAGAACAGTTTTAAGTGCCTTGGTCCATTTCTGGTCACTGGATTTCCTAGCGACAGATTTCATCAAAAACTGTTGAGTCTCTTCTAGTGTTGTCTGCGGGTCTGACAGATGGCAGTATTTGTCCAGAAATTCCCTCCCTGGCAAAGAAAGGCAGTCCTGCGTCAGCCAGCACATTTCCCTAACTGTGCTTCTCGTTAATCTGGGCTTCATTTTTGGGATTGGGTCATTCTGTTTCATTGCTAGGGAATGAACCTCCTTCTTTTTCCTTTGGTCACCATTCTGGCAAACGTGAACAGCTTTAACGTGCTTGGCTATCAACCACTTCTGTGATGCCTCGTAGTCACAGTATTGACAGTGTAATTTTCGAGTGGTTGTGTTAGATCCAAATGGATCCGTGTCCTTTGTGTGCGATGACAGATCACCGTTGGCTCCTGACTGGTGCAAGTTATTCACACACATATGGCCTAAAAAAACTTGGACATCACCCGTGGAGAACGTCTTACATATTTCACATGAATATTTGCCATTTTGGCAGTGATCCCTAGTCAGGTGTGCGCTGAACTCAGACCATGTGCGCTGCACATTGTCATTACAAATGCTGCAACTAGAAAAAGTGTCCTTGTGGCTTAATAGATGAACCTGAAGGTAGGAGAATTCATGAGTATTAAAGGTACATGTGTGACAGGAAAAAACTGGCGGGCTTCCTTTGTGTTTTTCCTCAAAGTGTCTCACCAAGTCTTTGGGAACATACTCCACGTTGTCCCTGCATTGAGAGCATGTAAACCTGAGTGTATTATGACTCTGCTGTGCTTCCTGCAAGGATGAAGACCACACGGTGCTGTGCTTCCACTCCTCTGCTATCTCCTTTGGTCCGCTCTTATCTTCACTTTGCATAGTCAGGGGCTCAACAACTCTCTTCCTGAGGTGGAGCCGTTTGTGCCCAGCTTTATTCTTCTTGTTGACACACTGCGTATTATCTCCAGTGGACGTGGCTGCACAAACATCCATCAAATCCATGGTTTTTGAGATTTCTGAAAAGGCAGGAAGAAAGGAAATCAACTGAAAGTTATACATAACAAACCGAGTAATGATTGTGGCTTTCACTTTTATCGTGAAATGCTTTTCTCCTCTACAACTGCTGTGCTCCACCTGTTGCTGGTACGAATATTACCTCGTGACACCAACACATAAATATCACATATACTGCAGACACTGCGTTCAACTCCTCACACAGTATTTATAAAACTTCAAACCCTGCGTGAAACGACTACGAGCTGCGCACAGACACGTTCACAGATCAACCCGAGGAAGAATGAAACGGTAACAGGTTATGTTGAGGTAGCAGCCTGAGGGCGGACCGTCCGCTGCGCCCGTTGGATTATACCGTTACCAAAGACAGACAAAGTGATGGGACCGCGACGCCATGGGAGCAGAGAAGTTGGGAGAAAACAGAGAGCAGCTCCGCGTTTTGCCCTTCCGCGTCCAAACGCGCGCAGTCGCTGCTCGAGCAGCGGTAACGTTTCGTCAGACAGCGAGCGAGCGAGCGGTTTGAATTAGCGTTACCGTGACGCACCACAGCTCACGAGGACGAAATAACTTGAAGAATAAAAGAGAGAGAAAAAAACGCGTCGCGACAAAAGTTACGGCGCGCTGCTCGTTTCCAAACTTGCGCCGAGGCGTCGTCCAAAAGCTGCGGCGCGGTCCGGCTGAAGGGCCGAGTGCTAGTTATTAGTGCAGTTGCCTCGGTTTTGGTTTTGTTTTTTGTTTTTTTTACCTTTTCTTTTGTGGAGAGCTTGACAGCTCAGCGACTGGCAGCCATGATGGTATCATCCGGGGATTACAGCCGCTGAGCTGCTTTAGCCTTTAGCCTGCTGAGAGCCGTCCTGTCCCGGGCCCGGGCGCGCGCACAGCGCCCCGCGCGTGCAGGGCGCGCGACGTGGGGCTGGATGAGGGTGTGAGGGGATTCACAAGGGTGCTGTTTAATATGAATCCATCTCCAGACCTCACGACATTCTAAAGTTACGTTAAATATGTCAAGTCTGACATTTACATAAATGTCACAGTCAAATATGGAAGTCACTTCAAGTTTGTCCGTGTAAACATATCGGATGTCCACGCTCTGTATCAGATGTTAAAGATAATGTAACATCCGTAAAACATGCTGCAACAACATTTAGATCAGCTGCTGAATCACAAATGCTTTAAGGCCTCCTGAGGATCATACACGTGTGTGATCCTTTAAAATCCAGCTGCAATGAGCAAATGTGCAGAACAATAATCAATGGGAACTTATCTGTGTGCCTAGCTAATGCCTTTAAAAGGAATATGGTAAAATACCAAAGTATTTTTAAGGACAACTAGTCATGTTTTGTAAAGACATTTCTTTCCTTCCTTGTCTTTCTTTTCTGTGTTCAGTCAGAAGTTATTTTGCTTATGCTCAAGCCAGTGCTTTGTAATGTGAAGCCACTATTCTTGCCGAGGTAATAGACAAGACATGGGAAGAGTGAAGCTGTTGGGCCTTTGGGTCTGTCCAGCACTTCACAGACTACATTGACTCCCAGTGACGGGCTACTCCCCAAAGTTCAATAACTGCTATAAAAAGCACACCGGGCCAGTAAATGTGACACACTTTATTGCATGTAGATGATAGGTTGTAGATTAACTTACACCACTGGCCTTTTAGTAGTGTATTTAATCTTAATGAAAGTCTTTAACATAATATGTGTGGTTGATTTATAGACGGTTCAACTAGAGCACATAGCTATTTATTCACTTTTTATTGGACAAATGCAATGTTTCACCTTTTTAGAGTTTAGTCTGTGAATTCGTTTGATTATAGTACCGACAACTCGCCGAAATATGCCGAGTCAACGTTGTGTAGTGATCACACCCGTAGGGAAAGGACAAAAGTAGGCCGACGCCACAACAGGCTTTAAAATGAGCAGTAAAATCAATCCTCATCAAACAAGTAATAAAGCCTGGCAGCAATGTTCTGCAAAAACTGCCACTAACAAAATAATCAACACATTTTCTAGAAATTACCTGTTCTTGGTCAAATATCTCAGCTGGACGAGGATTGCACATTTGTTGCCTAAATGATTATAATAAATCGAGCTGTTATTTGTTAGATAAGGATCTTCCTCTGCTGGGGCCATGGCCAGAGAGTGTTGTTTTCTTTCTATATTCCTAATTTTATCCTCACAAAAGAATCAATATTATGTCTGGACATGGTTTTCCCCACAGCATGTAGAAAAAGCAAAATAAAAAAAGAAGAACATAAGAGGAGGAGTCATAGCCAACACATGCCTGTAAACAGAGAAGGATCTGCTGGACAGATGTTAACCAATCCACAGTTGCATCACTGATGTTTGTTGTTTCCTTTAATTAGAATACATTATTAAGGTTTGTAATGTCAAAGATGAACAGGTCTAAAGATCAGTCCAAAGCAGTCTCAGTGCTACGCAGAACACGAAAAGCTGATTCTTTTTTTCAAAAAGCTAATTACTGGAGACAATATTTTCTGAAAAATAAAAAGTACTTTATTGATTGAAATTCAAACCATCTAGGGCTCCGTTGAAAAAACCCAAGTTTGCTAATGAATCATATTCGTCCGTCTATATGGGCAGAATGACCTTTGTGCTGGAAAAGATAAGGTGAAGATCAGCTTCTCTTAACAACAAGAGTCGAATGTACCTCAAATAAATCAATGGTTCAGATTCAGACACCAGACGAGTCATTCGGGATCTTTGGCATCACGAACCGTCTGCTGAAAAGATACACTAAAATAATATCAACATCACCCTCTTTGTTATTTCTCTCCCTTTGCTATGAAAGAGAACAGCAGTAGGCCGTTCACACCTCTCAGCAAATCAGTGGCGGACAACTGCCCACCACAGAGGAGCTGCATGACACCATGGGGAAGAAAAGCACATAAAGTACGGCCACCAACTCTCTCCACCCAGGACGCCATTTGTTCCTCGCGGAGACAGTTCCAGTCCATTAGGAACAAAACTATCCACCACTTTTACTGTGTCTACCATGTAGGTTACCAATCCTCTTAAGGCTCCCCCCACACTCTGTGCACTGTGTGTTTTATAGGGAATTTTCCTGACAAAAAAATGTCTATACGACACAGTCAGATGTCGCCTTTGAGAGATTCCACATGTTTTAAACTATTTAGGTCAAACTGAATTGTGCTGTGCTGCTGGGGCAAACTGACCCATTTTTCAATATGAACTACAAAAATGACTCAGTTTTTGTTTAGTTTCTGAGTAACGTGGGAGAACTATTGGTTACTTTGTACCTCAGAAGAGCAAAACAAATATAGTCCCGTCCAAACGTCTTAGTACAGAAAGGCCCATTCATTTGTGTTTGCTGTACACTCTGAGCATTTGGGCTTAACATCAACATATGGATATAAATTCAGCATTTCATTTATTAAAATACATACACATAGCAGCTTTTGTATGATGTCACCCATATTCTAAGTGAAGGGAAACGTCAGGATGTTGCTTGATACCGACGGCTGCCCTGCAAGACTGAAAAACACTAAACAGCTCTGAATGATTTCTCCTGGTTTGAGCCTTTAGCCCAACTGCATTTATTACAAACAACTTTGCATATTTAAGCAGAGGAGAAACAGTGACTGTCACCAAATGTTAACTCAAATGAACGCACATTTCACATTTCTATGTTAGAAACTCCCTGAAGCAAGAGACTGCAGTAAAATGTTCAAAACAATTAGTGCATCTGTTTTTTTTTATCTATCATTGTAACTGTTTTTTCAAATCATAATTAATTTCAGTAATTATGCTTAGTTCGCCATTATTGGTTATTGGTTGCATCTGCCAGGCAGCTACCCGCTGATTGGATGATGACAGTTGCTATACTTACTCGTTATTGGCGTTGTGCTTCTTCTTCTTCTTCTTCTTTGGTCCCTACCAGAGCCAGCAAACAAATGATGCTTTCAAGTTCTTTCAAAAATGTGTAATTTCGGGAATTTGCCACAATAGAAATCTGGCCTGTTTAAAGATAATTATATTAGGTTTTGTCAAAACGTCCATTTGTGTAATTTTTTACGAATTTCCAGTAACTAAAAACTGCCAGAAAGGCTTTTTTCAATGGCAACTGGACTTGTTTTAGTTAGTTTACCAAAGTTCACCTGCCTCTAAAAAAATTTTTGGGGGAAACCCTGAATAACCTGGATGTATGAAAGTCCTCCTGGATTGTGTTTTTGTTTTTTCTTCTGGTACTTTCAGATGACGTGCATATTTATTATAATATGACAGACTGAATATTAACATATAATGCAGCATTGCTGGAGACCTGTTATTGCCCATCACCACTTCTGTACCAATCACATGCCCTTCGGCTTCATTTCAGCGTGGAGCCCGTGTTTCCGGAAGTACTTGAAGGCAGCAGCCGCCTCGCGTGAACTCGTGCAGCCGGAGCCGAGCAGCCCCCGCTGACTACAACAATGAGCCGTGCCCGGCTGGTTTGACTGGAGGCTGACTTGAGTTAAACTGGCCGTGATATTCGCCACAGGCGCTCGTTGGGTGAGTGTCCACTTCCTTGGCGTCAGCTGTTTCATGTGACGGTACACAGTGTGGGAAAACACCGAGGCTGGACCTCTGTGGGTGTCTGACAGAAACGTTTCCATGTGCAGAACATCCTCGGCACTAGACTTTGCTTGATGAGCGGTTGTGCAGAGGTTTGCAAAGCACCGTGTTAAATGGAGCTAGAGGACCAGTGGTGGAAAGGACAGCTCGCTGCAGACATATACCAGGCGCTACGGTACAAAGTGAGTGTGGGACCCAACTTTCGGCTTGGCTGCCAGAAAGTGTCCAGTTTAGCAAACACGAAAGCGTTTTGTGTTTTTCCTCATAAACTTTTATCTATGATTCATTTAATTTAGATTTGATTTTAAAGTACAAAAAAAATGAATATGCATATTTTTTAAAATCAGATGCTAAAAGAAACGATATACTGGTGATGCTGTTTCTGCAGAACACTGTGTGTTGTCTCAACAGGAGCTCAAGTTGCCTTCCTACAAAGGCCAGTCCCCACAGCTCAACCTGAGACGATACTTTGCAGACCTCATAGCCATCGTCAGCAACCGCTTCCGGCTGTGTCCTGCAGCCAGACACCTGGCCGTCTACCTGCTGGACCTCTTCATGGACCGCTATGATGTCACAGTGCAGCAGCTTCACATGGTCTCGCTGTCATGTCTTCTTTTGGCCAGTGAGTGCGTTTGAGAGAGCGAGAACTTCCCACACGGGGGTTCGCCCACTTAGACTTATCACTGCTGTGATGTTTTCAGATCCTCTAAATGTCCCTCTTTGCAGGTAAATTTGAGGAAAGGGAGGACCATGTGCCCAAGCTGGACACCCTGAACAGCCTGAGTTGCATGAGCTCCATGAACCTGGTCCTGACAAAGCAGGGTTTGTTACACATGGAGATCCTCCTACTGGAAACCTTCCAGTGGAACCTGTACCTCCCCACAGCTGCTCATTTCATAGAGTATTACCTCTCCATTGCCGTCCACGAGGGAGACCTCCATGATGGTTGGCCTATGACCTGCCTGGAGAAGACTAAACTATACATGGCCAAGTATGCAGATTATTTCCTGGAGGTGTCTTTGCAGGGTAGGTTTCCATCCTATAAGGTTCTTTAACAGTTTAGTCTCAGGCAGTATTTATTAGAAGCCTTTGATGGGTTATTGAAGCACTTTGGAAATGTTCCAAAACCATTGTTGGTCAGTTAAAGACAAAATGTGCTTGAGAACGTGGGTTTAAACGTAGGTCTCTTCTACATAATTAATTCCTATACAGCATATATCTCCTGTCTATGCTGATGATGTAAAACTAAACTCTCTGATTCGCACAAGTCACACAGTTTTCTCTCTACACGTTCTGCTCTGATTTTTCTGTCCTCAGATCATGTGTTTTTGCATTTTGCCCCTTCACTGGTGGCAGCTGCATGTGTGGCCGCATCCCGCCTCATTCTCCACCTGTCCCCTACGTGGCCACCTCGACTGCAGCGCCTCACAGGCTACACGTGGGAGAATCTGGTGCCCTGTGCCGAAAAACTACTCATGTGTGTATCCGTCTGTAGCTGACAAAAAAGAGACAATGAATTGTTTAAATAGAGGACGTTATCATGTTGTCAGTGCTGCAAATAGATAGTGACAACTCGCAGTACATAAGTGAGTATGACCTCACACACAGTACGAGCAGATGGTCGTCTCTACATTTCTTTCTACATATAACGAGAGGCACCACAATGCTTAGGATCTAATCAACAGTGCAACTCTTTGTTTCCCAGTGCACATGACAACGATGTCAAAGAGGCCAACAAGCAGAAGTGCCAACAGCCCGGGCAGCAGCAGCAGCAGCAGCAGCAAGGCCAGACCGCGTACCACAGTTTAGGCCAGACAGCCACTGTGGCTCAGTACCTGCACCGGCCTGGCATGCAGTACCCCCAGCAGGCTCCGCAGCCAGGCCTGGCCCCTAACCACAGGCCTGCCTCCTACCTCAGCCAGTCCACGACCAGCCTGCATGCTCCTAGTGGTCCCCAGCACGCCAACACCCAGGCCATCAGTGCCTCCCTGGATCCAAAGGCCAGCATCCCCAGCAGGGCTTACCAAGTCAGCATGCATTACACGTGCGCTGCTCCGTGCTTTGACAGATGAAGGGTTTTCAGGGTGTAGTTCTTTATGGGGAGGAAGAGAAAAGAGATTATCTGTTTCTATCGATCAGAACAGAAAACACTGAAGGGAAAACGCTTGTTTTTAATTTGAAGAGACTCGATGAGAGCGGTGCAGCGCTTTGAACCAAAAGGTGAACCTAACGTGCAATATGCACGCTCTGCTGTAGTTTTCTATGGAGAGCCTGCATTAGATTTTTCTTTTTCAAGATGTTTGAGGTATCGGGTATGAATGATGTTGTGACATCAGCAGAGGCAGAGTTTGCACCACTGTACTAGTGTTACTGTATAATTTAACCACAGACTAAAAGTATTTAATTAAGCCAAAGTACCTCAGAAGTGTTACATGTATAAATGCCTTCTGCCTGTTGCCTTATTGACTCAGCTGAAAGGACGGCAACAAAAAGGGATTTATGTCAGTTTGGATGTGGTTGAGATAAAGGAACACAGTTTGTGTAGGTGTTCTGTGTCTTGGTTTTTGTTGTTGGTTTGTTTTGATGACTCATTTGTAAAACTAGGAAAGAATATACTCCTCTAAGTGTCACAATTTATTTGCTGAGAAAATGGTTGCCCTTCTGAGCAGAGAGGATTTCAATCAGTGCTGTGCACGATGATAGTTTTAAATAAAATACAAATCTGCGTTTAACTGAAACGTCTGTCGGGCTGGTTCCTTCTTATGATGTGGGATATTGTGTGGAGTCAAAGCAGATCATTGCTATGTTTGTTTAAAGTGAACGTATCCTCTGCGTTCACACCCCGTCTGATGTCAAAGTTATGACTCAGTGCCTCGCTGTGTGACATTCATTGTTGTTTAGCTTTTTTTGCACAACTTGTCCATGGGGCCACCTGACGAAGGGAACATGCACAGGTGAGAGGCTGTTTTTTGAATGAAATGCAAACAAATAAAACTCCCATATGCCGTCAGCGAACCGATCAGGGACGCCTTTCATCTGTCACGCTGCACGTTTAAATCTGTTTGTTCAGCAGATGAAATACTGAGGAGGAGGAACCGTCAGCGGCTGCAGCCATATCCAGGCGAACTGTACATTATTCAAAGGCGTGAACCTAATGGGGGCCTATAGTAAAGGTTACGGTGCCACTTTGAACTGCTTTATCACAGCTCATTGCACATTACCTCTCTCAATTCATTTCTTGTCATCTTACTTTTGGTGACCCACCAAAACAATGCAGGGCTTCCAGGACAGTGGAAGCAATGCATCATGGGTGACAGCTCGTGCAGTTAATTTAAATGAAGCAGTGAAGACGTTCTGGAGCGTTAGGCCTATGAATTCAGAAAGTCTCTGAATTTCTAGAGGCCTAGATAGCACCAAATAATATTAGCTTATATGGTGTTTCTATAGTGGGAGTGTTAATTGAAGAGTTGTTCAGTAACGTGGGACACTGCGCTTCCTGAGATCTAATTGTGCTGATGCTATTTTGCATACTGAACTGCATCCACCACTCAGTACCTGTGTTATATTGTTTGTGTGTCAGTGCTGTTGCCAGTATCTGATTCAATATACTTTGATCCCAATGTACTTGTATATTCAATATTTTATGCCCAGTGCCAAGTGAACCCCACAGTCTGCAGAGGGCAGCATGCGCCACATTTCTGATTTCACACCAGACACTGGACTGAATAAAATCCTATAAGATAACACGTCTGGATACTAAGCATTTCAATAAAGTCATATAATATATTACACATTAGTTTTGTAAGTTCATCACAATGTGTCTCTACGTTTTTACTCTCTGAATTAAACATTTTAGATGCACTGTTGTCTTGAACACCACAGATTACACTGAAAAAGTGATCTCTCTTTTGGAGGACAAACAAACCTATGAAAAACTGAAAAGGGATCCCACCAACATCTACAAAAAGAAGGTGATAGACTGCCTATAACACCTTCAAATGGAAAACACCATTGACAAAGCAACCGATTATCGTCTTTATCCTGGGGAGACCTTTATGGACTTCCAAGATACACAAGGAGAGAACCCCACTCACCCATCGTTAGCAGCATAAACTCAGTGACGTACAATATTGCTAGACACCTAGGTACTATTCTGGCACCCTTGGTTGGACAAAGACCATCACATACACAACTCCCAACCAAGTTGTCTGTAATTTGTCTTTAATTTATTGTATTTGTTTTCTGTCTATCTGTCCTATAGAAGCTTCAAAAGACCAAAGCAAATTCTTTGTATGTGCAAGATATCAGCTGATTCTGATTCTGATTCTGAAGTTAACAACCCCTCACTCAACAGGGGTGGGGGTCTCAGGCACAACCTATCATGCTGCCCTTTCATCCATCCCCTGGAAAATCAGGCCCAATTCACACATCCACCAGGATGGTCACCCTAACGACCCACTTAAAGGGTCCATTCAAGTCAGGTGTGAGATAAAACCAACCTGGAGAATAAATGTGTGACCACTCACAAACTTACCTCAGATTGAAAAAGTTCTGTGGATGCAGAACGAAACGTCTCTACCGAAAGAAAAGTCCAGTTGCTATGACTAAACCTTCTGACAACTTTACCTGGATGAACGAGAATCTTCACAGCTCTGAATTACAAACAAACTCAATTGTAGTTATTCAAATGTATTAATTTTGCCCCCACTGTCCTGGACATCAAGGACAACTGTGGAATGACAGACTTAAACTGTTCGTTATTTAAACTCCACGTGAACTTATTTTCTTTCCATGTCAAATACACATTTACAACAGGGGGTCAAGAGATACAAATTAAATTCAGTTAATGTTCGAAAAGAGTTGTCAAGGGCAACGGAAACAGCGTTTCCAACTAAACCTCTGCTGCAGTCCTGATTCCTGCATGTTGTAATGTGGCAGACCTACAAAAATAGCATTTCCGCTCTGAGTTTATTCTCTGCAGAGTTTCCTGTGGAGGAGGAAGCAGACTGATAAACCTAGAGACGATGACCATAGTCTTCAGGCTATTTGTGATTCACTGCTGCCCTCCTCCTCCCAAACGCTGTGGATATCAGTTAAATAGCCAAACCAGTAGGTGGACCATGATTTCTGAATTTGCACAGGCAGCTTTACTCCTCAGCTATGAGCTTCAGCTATGCTCCAGTGTCTGAATAACGAAATGCACACTGGCTCTGTGTCAGTCCTTTTCTCGGTGTGAGGCGGGCACATCTAAATGAACACAGATGGAGGAATTAAAGTCAAAGGTACATTCGTATCAGCAGACAGTGTGAGGAACCTGAAATGTCAACGCCATAAACAGTAATCCTAAACGCAACAGAGAAAAAGGAAATGAGTTGAATGACTTTCCCATAGCATTTGTGTTTCCCTTATTAAAAATATACATTTGTGCTGGTACTAATTCTTGGTTTGTACTCCTCTGGGGTGACCTTGTGGTTTGGTGTGTGTGTGTTTGTGCCAGTGGTCAGAACACAACACAGCAGAGGTCTCCAGTGAGCAGTGAGCCATACAGTCGAAGATTAAAAGTCATGCTGACTGGAGCCTGTAGTGTGATTAAACTACAGTTTGCCAGAGATTTTCCTTTATTATCCAGCGTTTACCATCTGAAGAGAGCATCTCAGAACTTAACTCAAACTGGTCAAGCAAACAGATAGGAAGGGTTATTACGATTCTGGATGTTTATCAGGCCATAATTAGTTAAACTAAATGGAGATGGTTTAATACTGTGGCTGCTGTGCCTGGAAATGCAAAGACGAGTAAAGCGTCACGCTTTCTTGTGTGGTTCCTCATCGAGGAAAAACTGAATTACCAGGTTTATCGACTTATCTCATGAGATAATGTCGGGGTGACTGGCTCCAGTTCAGTAGAAGTTTCGTTGTTGCAGCAGCTCTGACTCGAAACAAAGAATAATAGGAAGTGCCAAAAGAGGTTTTTATCACTTTCTCTGAACGCAGCCTGACAAACTGAGCTGTTCGTCCTCTGTGAAGTCAAACAGCTGCTTCCAGGCATACATGCGAAAGCCCACATTCCTCAGTGTGAGGACTGCTCCGAGGCACACTTTGGTGCATTGCTGTGTTTCATGTTGCTATAGGGATCAAATCATCACATTTCACATCTAGAACGATCCTTTTAAAATTGAATATAAGAAAAAGATGTAACATGCTGTTTTTAACTAAAATGGGGTGTGTTCAGATTATAGGTATTGCTTCTTCTTCTTCTTCTACTACTATTATTGCTGCAATGAACATGATGGAATATATGTGACTGTATGAGGCATTAAAACTGTCAGGAGAGGCGACAGCTTGATTTTATTTATTGTGTCAACAAACTGTCTAATAAATATATTATATAATAGAAGAAGAAACTCAGTTGATACACAAACAATCCTCATGTGTCACTCACCAATAAATCCTCCAGCTATTCAATAATAAATGTATAAATGGGTCATGATAGAAGATGATAAATTGTGTAAAATAATTAAACAAAGTCAGTGGATTATTATATGTTTCATGGCAACATGCACAGTGTTTACTGGTATTCATCTCACATTCTGTCAAACATGCTAAACCCTGACAGTTCAGAGTGAAGCCCTGGACACAGAGACACAGGCTCACAAACATCTTTGCAGTTTCCTCAAAGCTCCCTCACAAAGTCTCATAATGACAGCGTCTGCTCCCCGAACACCTAAATTATATAAATCAAAGACACAAGGGGGGTGGTTCGTGAGAAGGTAATAAGAAGACGACTTTGTATATAACGAAATCAACACAAAACAATCACATGCAGACTATTCATTATCACATCTTACTCATCGAAATCAGACAAGTCACCATCAAATACATGTATTTTGTCTTACTTGAAGCCTGGTTGCAGCACGAAGAATATGTCAGCCTGAGTGAGTCACATTAATTATCACGCTCCTAGAAGCACAGGTCAGAGTGAAAGAGTGGCAGCAATCTTCCACTCAAGCTTATTAACCAACCCCTTCATCAGTCATCTGAGAGTAAATGTACATCATCACGTTTGTATCTGGTTTCGCTCAGAGTACCTGGAGGTTTTCTATATATACCTCATAAGTGTATGTGTTCTAATTAAATAGACCTATAATACAAATGATTATTGTTGTATTATACTATATATGTGTCTTGAAATGCAATGTATAAATAAAATAGGTTTAATTGAAATTTGATGCAATAGTGTGATGTGTATTGATTAGTGTGAGAGTGACCACTTTACAGATTAAACAGGGATCACATGCACATGGAGAAAATAATTTCATGTTGTGGTGCTCGGGGGATATTGATGCATCCTCCTCCTCCAGATTCATAAGCTTCATGAAGTCACATTACCTCTGAAGGAGGATTATTAAGACTTCTACCTGTATTCAAATGATAAATTGCTTTCATAGTATCATAGCATCAGGATGAGTGCTTTGCGATTGCAAAGCATTTGCTGTCACTCTGTTCAGAAGTGCAGATAATACAAGCGGAATCCATAAATGTCACTCTGAACTTATCACTATGTTGAAATGAGATGAAGAGGCCTGATATGTCACACAGCACAAAGAAACACGCCATGACTAGTAATAGAAACTATAATCTGTCATGTGTCCGCTGTATGTTTTATGACCAGCTACCAGGACAGATCTGTCAGTTGTTCCCCTTTATTATTTAACTGCCTCCTTTCCTATAGAAAATGCTCAATATTTATGTGTAGCACCTGATGACTGACAGCTTTGCTCCTTTTGCTGTGTGCTCTGATGTGCAGTGAACAAAGGGAATGTGCTGAGAGGAGGGGGTTAGGTGATAATTCAGCTGAGGTCTTGCACAAGTGCGTGAAATAAAATAAACAGATTCATTTCTGCAAATATCAAGCGGTTACAACACAAGCACCTTCTAGCAAACCTCTTTCGTATCAAAAGACTAGTGTTCCTGTAATTAGTTTTGAAAACTATTTCAGTTTTATTTATTGTAAGTGCTTCAAAAAATAAATACAAATGAAATCAAGAGTTCATTTAAAATGTAAAAAGAAAGACAGATGCTGATTATTTAAACATTCTACAGTCAAGGTGACTTTACAGGCCTTGGTGAACTATTTCAATCGTTCACTTTGCATAGCCCTGAAGAGATAAAATAGGATTTCCTGTAATCTAAATGTGAGCTCTCTCATATTGTACTCCAACCTGCACTGCCCCGTGCTTATTTTAGATATTGCATAACAATGTTTCATAACCAAAATCCTACAGACAAGATGCTCATTATGTGAGACATCATTTCAAATTCAAATTCTCTGCAGCTCTGGTTTAACAGTGCAAGATATTAAGTGAAAATATCCTCAGAGCTTTCAGCCTCAGTTCCTTATTGTTGTTCATCCACTGTGTAATTTGGTGTGAGTGACACCTTCAGATCTGTTTATGCGTTGTTGATATTTCTTTTCTTTAATCTAAAAGATTTTCAAACATTTTTTTCAACATTTTGAACAGGAAACTGCAGTTTTCAAGTTTTGCCAAGTTAAACCTATTTTATACAACAGGTCTTCAGGAACACACTGTCAGACGTGGAAAGGTATCTGTGTTTAAAAATGAATTAATAGATCACAGAAGAAGAAAAAAAATTCAGTCTTGAACATGTTCAAGCATCACATTTATGCCAGACAATTTCTCCTCCATGTGAGACGTTTAGCTTCTCGAAAATAAAAAGAAACCAGAGAAAGTCTCCCAGCTTAGAAGGCTGCTGTCATGAGACACACTGAGAAAGGCAGAATGTCGTGCTATACTTTCTGGTCTGTCTCGAAGTGTCAAAACTGCTCACGTGGACAGCTGCTCTGGAGAAAAACTATTTGTGCTCTGACCCCCACTTGCATTGTAGTGTTGGGATTATGAAAGGGGTTTGACTTGAAATCAGTAGCACTAAAGTGGTGAGGGGGGCTATTAACATTCATATTTATATATATATATATATATATATATATGTGTGTGTGTGTTTACTGTATGTATGTATATGACCTGTGTAAGATGCTAGAAGAAATAAGATATAAAGTAAAAAAGACTATTTAATAAGAACTATTAAATTGAATAATTAAATAATTGTTTTTGGTGTGCAAGTGATACAGTGAAATACGTACTTCATTTGTTTACAGAAAATACCGGGATGGTTAATCGTAGGAAATACTACCTAAACAGAAATACTGATGATGTTAAACTGCATCTTTGCTGAATCCCATCTGTATTGTTGGTTAAAACACTACTGAAAAAATATTCTCCTGGGAGGTTTTCTGAAGTTCAACCTTGGGCTTTTCAGGACCATGGTCAGCTCAGAATTAATCTGCACATTTCGTAAGAAGCGAACACAATCATAATAAGGTTATTGCGAATATGCCTGAAAACAAACATCACAATCAAAATTAACATTAAACCGATTTAACAGATAAAAAGCCAGGAGATTGATGTCTACTTCAGATTATAGCAATTAAAATGGCACCAAGACCACACACATTCGACTGTATAGAACTGTTTTCTAAATTATGTTCTAGCTAAACTAAATTTACCCAAAGTTCGCTAAAACATCAATTAGAAAGATGTAAACTATCGCTTTTCGGCCTTTTCCCTTCCTTTCGTTTCCGGTATTACCGCGTATTCTGATTGGCTCTCCCGATGCCTCCAGCCAATCAGCCGCCGCCTGCTGTGGGGGAAGGAATAAATGCAAGATGGCTCCTCATATAAAAACAGTCTTCTGGGTTGTCCTCAACGTGCAACAAAATAACTCTTTACATCTTGTTAGGTTAAAGTATTTATCCGCGAGGAGTTCTGAAGGGTAACTCTGGCTATAGATTGATATGCGTACGGTTCTTTGTGATATTTTGTGGGCGAAGATACCGAATAAACAAGACGGACAACTTTGAAACCATGAATTGGTGGTGAACTCACTCTCGGCAGACAAGAGTTGGGGTGGTCAAAAGCACAGAGAGGGCCTCGGCTAGCTAGCGTTAGCTGCTAACCAGCTAATGACTTCAACTACTGGTGTCTGCCGCATTGGAAAGAATAAACAGCAAAAAGGCGAAAGTCTATAATTACTGGTTTCCTGCTGAATGTGGGACGAGAAAGGTCACACGGTAATCGACCATGGCAGTATCAAGGTAAGATTGGCTCAGTGTTATGCTTGTAGTGGCTCAGTTTTATCTCCGACTTTTCCTAAACACTTAGCTTAGCTAGCTAACTTGCGAACACCTGCTAACGTTAGCGTTTAGTTTGGTAAAGACTGACATAGTGGAGGCCGACTAACGTTAGCCCGCAGGCTAACGTGGTGTAACGTTGTGGTGTAGCTAACTTAATTTAGTCTGTTTGAAAGCCGGGCACGGAATAGGTTTATAATTCGGCACACACTCATTTTTCCTGCAACTGAGATATGTCAATAAAATCAACTTTACGTTTTAGTGCACTTTACGTGCAGGTTGAGTATAGTTGGCGTTATGGTGACATTTTGATAAGAAAGCCGGTGTGCACATTAAATGTGACGTTATCATCACTGACTACACAGGCTAATAAGCGTGTCTTTAAATACTTACTACCCCATCAGGAGTATTGGTTCGTGGACGAGGTCCAAATTAAAACACACACGCTTGAAAATGGCTTGTTCTGGTGTTTAATTAGTAATTTTAAAGATGCGCCAGCACCATTATTTAATTTATATATGTGTATATATTTCATGTAGTTACCAACTATTATGCTAACTAGCTATTGTTGTCTATTATGGTGGTGTTTTCATAATTCCACGTGGTGTTAGTAGTCTGTTTTGCACAACAAGGTGCACTCATCTGTAGTCACACTTAAGTATTAGTGGTTCCTGATGTCAGGCCCCATACGACTCTAATCCACTGCGCTTTATTAATAGACTGCTAATGACCTCAGTGAGCGAGCAGGATCATTAGACGGGTTACCTTGGTGCTTTGCCAACAATTTATAGTGTGTGTGTGTTTTTTATATATATATATATATATACACACACACATTAGGGTGGTCCCCAAAAATTTGTTGGCAAATTTTTCTGGTGCTATGGTGCCATTTTGTACTTTTTGTACTACAAAAGATTTTTGACAAAAAGTCTGGGTTATTGAAAAATATTAAGGAGTCCAACCGTTGTCAGACTTATCACTTTTTTTATAGTAAAACATCAGCAAATTGATTATTATTAATTATCATGAGGGCGGCATGGTGGTGTATTGGTTAGCACTGTCACACACTCACAGCTAGGAGATCACCGGGTGCGCAAGGTGTGGAGTATGCATGTTCTCCTCATGTCTCTCCGGGCACTCCGCCTTCCTCCCACCATCAAAAGACAAGCACGTTGAGTTGATTGGTGGCTCTAAAAACTGTCCGTAGCTGTGAATATAAGTGTACATAGCTGTTTGTGTGTATATATCAGCCCTGCGATAGATTGGTAAGCTGTCCAGGGTGTACCCCTCTTCTCGTCTGGTGACAGATGGATAGGCTCAGGCTTACTCGTGCTGTATCATACTGTTGCACAGCATGGGGGTTTGGTCAGTGCTGCAACTAAATCATGCGCTTTAGGCAAAAAAAGCTGAGACAAACTCCCAAATCATCAGATTATCAGAGATGGCTACTATATTTTTTTAAGGGCTGCTTCAGAACAGCATGTATGGCTTTGTATGCGTCTGAATAAATTGTAGATCATAGAGTGGAGTTGAGACAGCATTTGTTGTGACCCAAGCTTTAACATAAATAAGCACAGCCAAGATACTGACCTCTCACAAACCTTGCATTTCACGTGGTGTGACAGACAGGTGCAGCATGGTAATTTTCAACAAATAAATGATTTTGGCCCTCCGTCTCGCCCTGTGTTGAGCACGACGTTGGATGAATCTCACACCGCAGTCTGGTTTCTTACCCAAGAAAACAAGAACCAGTTTAAGCATCATGGGGCATGTTTGTTTTAAGTGTCATATAGACAATACTGACTATTTCATGCCATCATGAAGCTCACAAGTTGCCCAACCAACCAAACACTGTATTGTTTGTATTGTATTTTTCGCACCATACTTCATGTATCTGCACATGCCATCCTGTACTTTGGTTTTAAAGACTAATTACTGGCAAATTGTTTCAAATAATACATGATGTGACATCACAAATTCAATATTGACAAATAAGTGAGAAAGAGAATCTGGTTTTCAGATTAGGTTTAATTCTTGGGAGTAGTTCTAACACAACAGAGCACCAGAATTGCAGAGGAGGAAACGGGATGTTTGTTTAGTGCTGAACAATGTGCATGATCTGTAATTTTTGTATTGACCTTGTCCTGTGTTCTTTAACCTGTCTTTAGACTTGATCGTTTGTTTATCCTACTTGACACTGGAACGACACCAGTAACCAGGAAAGCAGCAGCCCGGCAGCTTGGAGAAGTGGTCAAACTCCATCCACATGAACTGAACAATCTGCTATCAAAGGTGTGTATTTGATATATCCTTGTCTTAAGTGTTTCACAAGCCTCTGTAAGCAAATGTCAACCTGAATCTTTTTAGTTATCACTGCAGTCAAATGCATGACAGATTAGTATATAACAATGTATTGGTTGTGTTTGAGTATGATTATTGCCTGGAAGCTGTTTTGTTATCATATTCCTGTGACCATTTTAGTTGCTTCACTCCTGCTCTTTATAGGGCAAGTGAGTTTAATTCAACTTGTACGTGTAGTTAAAAATACATTTATTCTGTTTTCTGTCAATTACAAGGTCTTGACCTACCTAAGAAGTCCCAACTGGGACACTCGAATAGCAGCGGGCCAAGCTGTTGAAGCCATTGTGAAGAATATTCCTGAGTGGGATCCAGCCCCCAAACCTAAAGAAGGTAAATCATAATGTAATGCTTCAGTGTTAAACTTTCTGAAGTTGCTCTAGATGGTGGTAATAATATTAGAAAGGAACATTTAAAAATGCTGCATCAGTGAAACACAAAGACAACAAATAACGTAAAAACTCAATGGTATTAAGATTTCTGCTACATAGGTTTCTGAAAAGATTTCTAAAATCAAAGTAGATGCAGGCATGAGACTCATTGGTTTGTTTTCTGTAGAGTCTTCTGAGGACTTATCTCCAGAGGACTCCTCTTGTGACCGATTGAGCTTCTACCACTTTGACATCTCCCGCCTACTGAAACATGGGGCCTCTCTGCTGGGATCTGCTGGGGCTGAGTTTGAGCTGCAAGAGGACAAAAGTGGTCAGTAGTGTTGCTTTTATAGTTTTCTTTTCAGCAGCAGTAACATTCACACTATTGCGCCCGTGTTCTTCTTTACTTTACTTTGCTTGGCAGAAGCTTTTATCCAAAGCGACTTACAAGGAGCTAGCGCTGGGTGTCTGGCTCAGAGACACACCTGGTGGGGGATGGATTAGGAGTCAGACGGGGTTCGAACCTGCGACCTTCTACATCCCTGTCTGATGCTTAACCCTTTGAGCTATTGTGGCCTGTGGAAAAAAATGCTTAATCATTTTGACTTCAAGTAAATGCAGACATTTTAAGTTTGTATTTTCTGAACTGTTAGTTTTGCCTCGAGGACGTGAATATCATTACATGTCCACAACATTTCACGGCTCATGCTACCACTTGCTTAGGTTGCATATTGTAGCTCTGATGTAGTGAAACATGGTAATAAACTGGACTGTTGCAACATCACTCCAGACCTTAGGTTGTATCTGTAACAAATGACAAACTCAGGTAGACTTCATGGCCCTGGATTTGAATGCAGCTTCCATGAATATGGAAGTCATCTTATCTTCTGGTGGTCATTTGAATTTGAACTTTGTGTCAGTTTGTCTTGTCTTGCATTCTGCTGTAATGTCAGCTGTTGCATCTCTGTATTCGCTTCCAATTAAATGTCTGCTGTACTTTTGGGATTCACTAAATTTACCTTGTTCTGTGTGACTTTAAAAGCAATTTCTGCTGTTCCTATATTTATTTGTGACCCCAGCACAAATAACGTTTGCCTCTAAGCTGCATTTAGCTTCAGGTTAACTCTCTTTCCTTTTACCTTATATGTAAGTGGTATTCTTTAGACTGATAGGGGTAACTCAAAAGTCAGAGGGACGAGAGGGAAACTACACTATTTTAGTTTTGTGCTACATTTCCTTTGTTTCTTTGTTCTCAGTTGAGATGGACCCTAAAGAACGTCTTGCTCGCCAAAGGAAGCTGCTCCAGAAGAAGCTTGGTCTCGATATGGGTGCTGCTATCGGTATGGACACAGAGGAGCTGTTCAATGATGAAGACCTAGACTATACCTGCCATTCCGGTGGGCTTAAAGCTCCCGGAACCAAAGCCGTAGCTGGATCCACATCCCGCAACCATGCAGTGAGTCTTATTTTGGACTTTGTATTGGGTGACTATAAAGTTCTTCCTAAATGTAAGGCCTGCTGTCACAGTTTCTGTCAGCGTTTGAATGTTGCCATTGTCTGACTTATCTCACCTCAGATAGACAGGTTGTTCTTCTCGCCTAACATAATGTTGTCTGTTATTGTACACCTTTTGGGTTGCACTGAAAGGCTTACGCTGACGGGGTGAAAATACAGACGTGTCATCACTGTCCTGGCAGTATTTTTGATGAATTATTGTTTTCTCTGCCTGTTCCTTTTGTGCTTCCAGCTTTTGTCTTGGATCATGCTCCTGGGTTTTGAAAGTTTTCCTATGCATTAATAGGCAGAGACCTGTCATATTCTAGAGGAGCAGCTGTTGACTGATATGAGATTTACTTGAAACATTAGGAACCACTTAGATAAACACACTTTTAAATTAGGCAATGATTAGTTAAATTATCTACCCAGTAATCTGTTCGACAATTCTTTGTTTCGCTGTGTTGTTTTCAGCCAATCCAGGCCGCTGAATTGATTGACTCAGAGTTTCGACCAGGCATGAGCAGTCGTCAGAAGAATAAGGCGAAGAGGATGGCCAAGTTAGTGGCAAAACAAAGATCCAGAGAAATGGAGCCAAATGAAAAAAGGTAGGATTATGCATACTGTCTGTTATCCGACAGATTAACAGATCTGGACCCGTTACGTGTAAAAATGACTGGTTCTTATAAAAACTTTACTTTCTCTTTTTTTCAGTAATGACAGTTTTGAAGGTGAACCTGAGGAAAAGCGAAGGAAAACCACCAATGTAGTTATTGACCAATCGACAACAGAGAATAAAGTCTTAATTGACAACATTCCAGATAACTCCGGCCTTTTAGAGGAGGTAAGGAACCAAAAAGACACTTGTGACCTATTTGATTTTCAAGTCCTCAATAATTGGAAATAAATCTCGGTGTAACCGACTGTCCCACTGCTTTGTTGGCAGACGCACGAGTGGCCCCTGGAGAGCTTCTGTGAGGAGCTTTGCAATGATCTTTTCAACCCGTCATGGGAGGTATAGAAAACGTTTCTTGGATTCTGTGACAACCTAATTGTAGCTGACAGTAGACAGCATGACACGTGAGCACAGTTAAAGGTACAGTCTGTGCTCCAGATGAAACCTCACGATTGGACCTTGTTACCTAAATCTGGATAATGATTTAATAGATCAATCAGAATTGGTGTGCATAATTGGATATGCCTGTTCTATAAATTATGTCTATAAGCAATCAAAGAAACACAATTAAGCCAGTTTAAAGTCCCATTTCACCAAAATGTATGTGATTGTTTACAGGTTCGTCATGGTGCAGGCACCGGTCTTAGAGAAATCCTCAAGTCTCACGGAGCTGGGGGTGGGAAGATGGTGGGATGTACTTCAGAACAGGTATATTCCATCTGTATTCTCAGGGTTTTAATACTTTGGTGAATTTAGCATGGCACTAACTGTCTGAAGTGGGTTTTTTAGATGTTGCGCCAGCATCAGGAGTGGATAGAGGACCTGGTTATCCGATTACTCTGTGTCTTTGCTCTGGATCGCTTTGGGGACTTTGTGTCTGATGAGGTAGGCTATGTTTGCTTATAAAAGCAACTGTATGATGTTTCTGAGTGACTTTATATAGATACACTGCATGTTTTATTACAGTTAATAAAGGTAAAGTATGTTGTCTTGTGGTTTTATTTACATCTATAGGTCTCGCTTCTTTTAAGACGGTGGTTGTTAGTAGTCATACTTGTCTCTTCCATGTATGTCAATGGACTCATCAAGTCTTAATTCATGACATGACCATATTTATTATGATGGTAATTTTGTTTTCCTCTTTGCAATGGCAACACCCTAGACAAGAATAAGGATCATAAATTAGTTTATTAAGACAAAGTAGTGGAGTTCACTAGTGAATGTGAAATACATGCAACACTTGCTCTGTGACATGCTTGTAGGGTGGTCTACTTGTAAGGTGTGACAGTCTTAAGAGCCGTCAGTATCGCTGTATCTAAATTCAGTTGATTGAAGCACTGTACGTGAAAGTGCTTTGTATAAAATCCTAACTTCACCATGTGTTGCTAGTGAGCAATTATCCAAGTCTGAGTATACAATATATATATATATATATATATATATATATATATATATATATATATAT
>JAUMTR010000007.1:3498310-3587897 GCA_032270685.1 Microctenopoma stevenorrisi
CATTCAGTGTTGTTTATGACTTCCCTACAGAATATAATCTGGCTATATTGACTGACTGTGGAGTCTAATCACCGTACTGATTTGTTGTTTGTACACCACCCCCTCTGTTTTCTATTAATCCTACATTATGTCTCTCCCTTTCTTTAGGTGGTGGCTCCTGTCCGGGAGACATGTGCTCAGACACTTGGTGTGGCCCTTCGCTACATGAATGAAACGGGTGTTTCCATGACGGTAGACGTCCTGCTGAAGCTGCTCAAAGAAGACCAGTGGGAGGTCCGTCATGGAGGCCTGCTGGGGATTAAATATGCTCTGGCTGTCCGACAGGTACCACCTGTTCTGTGTATATGATTAGCTTTTAAATAAATGTACCATATGTGTGATGCATATGAATTGTGGGCGTTTAGAATGTGTGAACAGATTTTATTGGTCCAGAAGCGTATATGCTTCTACTGGATGGATGCCGCTGTGGAGACCAGTCTTTCTAACCTCACACCTATACAGTGATTTACATTTCCATAAATGTATTTGTCTTTCAGGACTTGATATCAGTTTTACTGCCCCGGGTGCTCCCTGCCGTCACTGTAGGCCTACAGGATCTAGATGATGATGTCAGAGCTGTGGCAGCTGCAGCGCTCATCCCTGTGGTGGATGGTTTAGTAGAGCTACTCCCCAATAAGGTCAGAGAGACAAAACTGCATTGCCTCACTGAATATTCTTCGAAGTGTTGGTTCCATATTGTCCTCATTTTGTCGTGACACTGTCTCTCAGGTGCCCTTTATCGTGAACACACTGTGGGATGCTCTTTTGGACCTGGATGACCTCACTGCTTCCACCAACAGCATAATGACATTGCTGTCTTCACTGTTAACTTATCCCCAGGTCCGACAGTGCAGGTCAGTCTCCAAAAGTCCTGCAACGAATACGGCTTCTCCAAATGATACGAACTGTGACAAGGTGGACCTAACGTAGTGGCTGTAGCAGCATATGAAAACCCACAGACTGCTGTATATGGTAGAGATCTGGTTTCTGCTGATAAATAGTAGATTGCAGTCGAGGTGTTGTTAGGGTTCAGGGTCCCGCCATATAAGATGCTGTGAGGTCTGTGAGATTTTTGATTCTGTTTGTGCTTTAGTGGCATGTCGGCACTGTCTTTTTTAAGCTGATGATCTTATAAAAACCCTTCTTGACTTCACATTTGCTCGTCTATTGTAGCATGCAGCAGTCTTTAACAGTCCTGGTTCCACGAGTTTGGCCGTTCTTGAGACACACTATTTCTTCAGTAAGACGTGCAGCGCTGGAAACGCTTTTCACTCTGCTGTCTAAAGCTGATCAGGTAAATCTGACTAGGAGCAGTTTTATACTTATGGATTTAGTACCCACGTTTTCTACGTACAGGATCTGAATGGATCTTGTGTTTTTTGTTCCTCAGAGCTGTGCAATGTGGATCAACCCTATCTTACAAGATATGCTGCGGCACATCTTCCAATCCTGCATACTCGAGAGCAATGAGGAAATTCTTGAACTGATTCAAAAGGTTTGCTGCGTGATCTCTATTGTAATTTTATTTAGGTGGTAAAACTGCTAAGTTGGGCTGAAGTTTGATTACTGTGAAGGAAAGAAAAGTAAAACAATACAAAAGCTGTTTACATTTTGTGCTTTGATAAAGCTGATTTTTCATTTATGTACAAACGACATTGTGGATTTGCTTTGATTCATTGTTGTGTGACCCTGTGTGCAGGTGTGGATGGAACTGCTGACTCAGGCCCCGCAGCAGTATGTAGTAGCAGCCAGTTGTCCATGGATGGGCGCCTGGCTCTGTCTCATGATGCAGGCCTCACACATTCCTATAGACCTGAACATGCTTCTGGAAGTAAAGGCCCGCACCAAGGTAGTGCTCCGTCTTTGCGAGGCCGTATTTAAACCAATGACCAGTTTGCTTAATGAAGTGAATGTGAAGACTGAGGGAAGATTAATGCACATTAGAAACAGGAGCAGCTTTTACTGAAGTTCAACGTAAACTATATATTATAGATTCAGTGGTTGAAGAGGAGACGTAGGCCTGGTAGCTCAATGGGTTAAGTGTCAGACTGGGATGCACAAGGTCACAGGTTCGAAACCCCGTCTGACTCCTAGTCCATCTCCCTGTAAGTCGCCTGGGATAAAAGCGTCTGCAAAGTAAAGGAAAGTAGGGAAGTTAATATAGTTAACATCCTGCTTATTGTCACCTAATATGAAAGTGCTATAGAGTATGAGAAGTTTTTTAAGGTTAATGTATTGATACAACAGGATAAAGCTGGCACAAAGGCACGTCAAGGGACCAATCAGGTGAAGGAAACTGTCCAAGAGTATATAGCAGGGGCGGAGACGGTGACGGATGACCCAGTCACGAGGGACTATGTGGTGGTTCGTTCTCGGCTCATGGCTGCCAAGTAAGTTAGGACTGTTAATAAAGTTATCAGTTCTGAACAGTTCTCAAGAAATCCAAAAACGTAACTGTTGAGTGTTTGGTGTGCGTTTGCCAGATAAAAACTTCTGTTTTACCAATGCTGTCAGTTCTGACTGTTTCTGTATTTACTACACTCTCTTTTGTCTGTAATCCAGACTGCTGGGGGCTCTGTGTAGGTGCATATGCGACCCTCAGCTCAATGCTCCGTCTCAGGAGATCCGTCCTGCTGAATCTTTGGGCCAGCTGTTGCTCTTCCACCTCAACTCCAAGTCTGCCCTGCAGCGCATAGCTGTGGCTCTGGTGCTTTGCGAGTGGGCTGCATTGCAGGAGGTGAGCTTGAGCAGCATCTCTTTATCGTGGGATGCTTCTTTGGTTTTGCTATGAGCATAACAGAATTGGGCCTTTATAGACCAAATACCTCAGCTTAACTTTTCCATCTCACTGTTTCAGGATTGCCAAGTGGTGTCATCCATGGTGCAGCCTCGACTTCTGGCCATTCTGTCTGAGCAGCTGTACTATGATGAGATCGCCATTCCCTTCACACGCATGCAGAATGAGTGCAAACAGCTAATTGCATTGCTAGCGGATTCCCACATAGATGTGCAGGACCGTATCAACTGTAGCGTTTTCACCATTGACCAGGCCAACGAACTGGTGAGGCCACCCGCATACGCACTCAAACAAGCACAAGGGTTCGCAGCACCCTCTGAAATCCTTAAATGTAAATGTAGAGAGATGACGCATGATGCCAGCAGTGAAATCATCGTCACATTAAGCTGTCATGTGGTTAAGCTACTATTATGATAACAAAACATGAATGGTTCTCTGCAGCAGATGCTGCCTTTACAGTCATTCACTTTCTCCTTCCACTCGTTTCTCAGGTAACCACCGTCTTTACAGAGTCGACAGCCAGTCTGAATGTCAAGTCTAAACCGTGGCAGACGCTGGACAGTAAACGACAGCAGGCTCAGGCCACAGTGATGGAGACCAGCACCGAATGGCAGCAGCTGCATCTGCGCGTCCACATGTTCACAGCCTGTGCAGTAATTAACCTGCAAGCGCTTCCTGACAAGCTCAACCCACTGGTCAGGCCTCTGATGGAGGCCATCAAGAGAGAGGAGAACACCCTGATTCAGAGTTATGCGGCTTCCTTCATAGCAAAACTGTTGCAGCAGTGTTCCGGACGCTCGCCGTGCCCTAATCCGAAGATCATCAAAAACCTCTGCGCCTCTGCCTGCGTAGACTCTTCAGCCACACCTTCATCTGCATGTCCTGTACCTCCAACACAAGAAAATGCCAAAGGTAAGAGCTGTTGCAACATGGGCGTGGTTTATTCATGGTCATTTATTCATTCAGTCATCATATTCGTCATTTATTGATATTGCAAATGTGATCTCCTACCGTGGCCCTGCAACAGTCACGATGTTGACATGTTTGGCTCTCTCTCGCTGTCAGGTGCCGGTTTAGAGAAAGATGGCCAGCATCATATGGTCAGCAAAACCCGCGGCATCATCACCCTGTACCGTCATCAAAAGGCAGCGTTCGCCATCACCAGCAAGAGAGGTCCGACCCCTAAAGCCCAAAAGACCACGGCAACGGAGCTTCCCCCTGGCAGCACCATCAGTCCCGATAATGACGAGGTACAGAGGATTACCGTTGCTATTTCTGAATGTTGGCTATCGTGTTTTTACCATTTCTGTTTTGTTCTTTTTAGAGGAAAAGGCCATTTCTTATTCAAAGGAGAGGGGCAGAATTCTCCCTGACCACTATTGCCAGGCACTTTGGAGCAGATCTCACTCGGTCTCTGCCCTATCTCTGGGAGAACACCGTGGGACCGCTAAGGACGGCAGTAACTGAAAACCATAGCATTGGTATGTTGACGTATACTGAAAGAATGGCATGCGTTTCAAAGTGGGTTTAAACTTTAGTTCTCTTGACTATTCCACTAAAACCTGTTTCTTTTTTTTTTTTGTTCTGGCTGGAAAGTTTCTGTGATCTTAACGTTTCAGACCAGATGTATTTGGGCAGTAATGTGTTCTTTGTTCTTCTGCTCATTCTGTTTGTGGTAACCACTGTCGTACTTCAAAGTGTTTCTCAGTTACAGTTTTAATTGCAGTTTGTTTCTGGGGTGATTCATTTTTGCCTTCGACAGGTGTTGGTAGAGAGGCGCACGGGAAATGTGAAAGAGGAGAAGGGGTTATGAACTCCTTTTAAGTAGCATGCGCCGTAACCATTAATCTACCTGGGTGCTATGAATCTGAATATATTTGACATGGAAACAACGGTGTATGTGAGATAAAACACTTGACTCCTAGTTGTGGCATTTAACACTGTGTTTTGCTCTTATTGCTGTGGCAGGTAGACGTCACATGTGACGTAGTTGCTTGTTCATTTTGATAGAAGTAGATTTTTCTTTTGTGTGTGTGTGTGTGTGTGTGCTAGCGACCCATACTGAATGACTGAATCAAAGTGCATCTCTTGTGTGTTCCAGATAGGCAGGTCCAGCTGGAGAGAGGAGATGCTGTAGCCCAGGAACTTGTCAATTCGCTTCAGGTTCTGGAGGTCATGGCTGGTGCCATGTCCTCTGAACTCAAACCTTTGGTAAGACTGTGTCACCCAAGCTGCTCTGTAATACCTTAGTTTATTCAGTGGACATCGGAGAGTTAATTCAACAGAGTAGATGAGCAGCAGTGTCTTCAGTGACCCTTAAATAAAATTCTCCTCCGTGTGTTGTGTTGTTCTAGCTACTGGAACACCTACCCCATCTGTTCACCTGTCTGCAGCACCCGTACACAGCTGTGCGTCACATGGCCGCACGCTGCGTGGGCGTGCTCAGTAAGATAGCCATGCTGGAGACCATGAACAGTTTTCTGGAGTGTGTATTAGCCTGGTTGGCGTCTATTGATGACAGTACCAAACAGGAGGGTGCCATCGAGGCGCTGGCCTGTATCCTTGACATTTATTTCCAGTTTCTTTCTTAAATACTTACAATATATTATTGCAGGTCTAATTGTTGGTGTCGTGGTTGCTGCTAATATTTTTGTACAGTACCATCCTTGATCAACATCTCTTCAGGTGTCATGGAGCAGCTGGATGTGGACATTGTTCCCTACATTGTGCTGCTGGTCGTACCAGTTCTTGGCCGTATGAGTGACCCCAGTGATAGCATTCGTTTCATGGCCACACAGTGCTTTGCTACACTCATCCGCCTGCTGCCGTTAGAGGTAAGAGCACTCGAACCAAAAGGCTAAAAGGATATTTTTAGAACCAGTCACTTGCTAATAAACTCATGTCATAATCATTAGACCGTGTGGTCTCTTGCTTCTGAAGGAAACATTGTTTTGCTCTTCTCTACTAGGCAGGCATACCAGACCCTCCCGCCATGTCCGCAGACCTGATCCGCCAGAAAGCCAGAGAACGTCACTTCCTAGAGCAACTGCTGGATGGGAGAAAGCTGGAGAACTACAAGATCCCGGTGCCCATTAAGGCTGAGCTTAGGAAGTACCAGCAGGTGCGTGTTTCCAAAGCAGCAGATGAAGACCAGCTAAGACCACTGTGTGCGCTTAGATTTAAACAACTCCTGCAACCCACCAGTGATTTATGCCTGAGCTGCCTCTTCAGCTCGACTCAGGTCAATTTTCTGTCAGGCCGAAAGAGGTTTTGTTTTAAAGTCTGTAGACTGGTGATGCAGACAGAGATGTTAAATTTAAAGCTGAGCCAGTTCTTTTTAGAAATGTTGGTTGCAGCTCTGCGGAGAGCTTCCATCCATCTCTTTAATGGAGCAGCAGAAATGTCATTGAAGTGTTACTGCTGTTGATGCACACACGGCTGCAGATGCCCAACTACTCAACCATAACAAACCCGGATCACGTGTCATCCTGAAACCAACTGTAGCTCATTTTTCTTTCTGTTTTAAGAAGCACAGCTTTGTTTGTGGGTTTGAATTTCGTCTGCCTCGCGTTGCAGGACGGAGTAAACTGGCTCTCCTTCCTCAACAAATACAAGCTGCACGGGATCCTGTGTGACGACATGGGCCTTGGCAAGACGCTGCAGTCCATCTGCATTCTGGCAGGAGATAACTACCTCAGGTACACAGTCCAAACTGTACTATTACTGTTATTACTGTGTTTGACTTTCAGCTGTGCAGCGTCAGCACGCTGACTCGGCTGCTGTTATTTGTACAAGATGTATTATACCATTCTCCTTCTCTTGCATGGTTGTGTGCTCCTGGGCTGGATCTGAACATCTCGTTACAAACCTACATACTAATGCTACCACTGCCAGTACCTCTACTCCTAATTGCTGGAAGGAAATGTCATTAAGACTTCGCTTCTTGTTAAGACAATGTGTTCTCTATGCAGGGCACAAGAATATGCCAAGTCTAAGGCTGCGGATTGCAGCCCCCTTCCCTCTCTGGTGGTGTGTCCTCCCACGCTTACTGGCCACTGGGTGGATGAGGTAAGCAAATTCTGCACCAAGGAGTACCTCAACCCACTTCACTACACTGGGCCTCCTACGGAACGAATGCGGTGAGGACTCGTCACAGTTCACACATCTAAACCTTAGTATAAAACTACCGAGCTGGTCAGAGCACCCAAGCTAACGCAGCGTCTGCTTTTTCAGGTTGCAACACCAAGTGAAAAAACACAATCTCGTTGTAGCCTCCTATGATGTTGTACGAAACGACATCGACTTTTTTAGGTCAGTGCTATTCTCAGAGAAACGGTATATTTGTGTGAATCTGTTGTGAAGCTGCATTGGTTTTTATTTTCCCCTGATGTTTCAGAAATATAAAATTTAATTACTGTATCCTCGATGAGGGTCACGTCATCAAGAATGGGAAAACAAAACTTTCCAAAGCCATCAAGCAGTTGGCTGCAAACTTCCGAGTCATCTTGTCAGGAACACCCATTCAGGTGAGATTCTGTCTTAGATCGCAGGTGGCTTTTTGAATTCTACCTATGTTCTTATGCGTTTACTTATAGTTGCTTTCATGTCTGTCCCCAGAACAATGTCCTGGAGCTCTGGTCGTTGTTCGACTTCCTCATGCCGGGCTTCCTCGGCACAGAACGGCAGTTTGCTGCTCGCTATGGTAAACCAATCCTGGCCAGTCGAGATGCCAAAAGTTCTTCGCGGGAGCAGGAAGCGGGTATGTCGGCTCTGTTGGTCTTTGTCTTGATTGTTTTATTTCTATCTGATTCCTAGCGTTCCAGTTCTTCTGGGAGGCTTGTTAAGATACAGAGGTTACCATTGATCTCTCCTTCAGGTGTCCTGGCGATGGAGGCCCTACATCGGCAGGTGTTGCCCTTCCTTCTGCGGAGAATGAAGGAGGATGTTCTACAGGATCTTCCTCCTAAAATAATCCAGGACTATTACTGCAACCTGAGTCCTCTACAGGTATACGGCTGTGCAATGGGCAATTCCAGGGCCATGTCGCAAATGCGTAATCCTAATGTGGAAGGATTACAACGGCATAATCGCAATCTGTGTAGTAGCCTGATTTGCTGCTTTATTACCTGCAGGTCCAGTTATATGAAGACTTTGCTAAGTCCCGAGCCAAGGCCAGTGTGGAGGACAGCATCTCAACAGCCTCAACAGAAGAAGAGGAAAAACCTAAACTCAAGGCCACAGGTCATGTCTTCCAGGTACAGCTTTTCTTCTTCTTGGATATTAATTTCTTACTGGCATCAAATGTAAACTACAGGTTATTATGTTTGTAGAAAGTATTCATTTAACTTCAGAATTTTACAGATGATATTTGGTAGTCTGGAATAAAAGTATTAATTATTTATCCTTTTTAAATATGCATCTAATGTATGATGTAAATGTGCCAGATTTAGCCAAGAGGCTAATTTCCTTCTAATGCCAATGAACAGACCTGACGGTGACACACGTACAAGTACCAAATAAAATCCATACAACATATTATATGAACGGTACCATTCAGAGTCTTTGTTTTTTTAACTTGTGGTGCTTGATTTTATGCTTCTTCAATAGGAAGTAAAGTTGTTTTGCATGTATGTAATGTGAGGGAATATGACATGTAAAAAACATTTTGCAGCTTCTATAGTCAAATTATTCCTATCAACCGTAGCAGCCAAATAATTTCAACGTGCAGCGGTATTCACCTTGATTTCTGCGGTATTCCAGGCCCTGCAGTACCTGAGGAAGCTGTGCAACCATCCGAGCTTGGTCTTGACTCCACAGCATCCAGAGTACAAACGCATCACTGAGCAGCTGGCAGGTCATAACTCGTGTCTGCGCGACATCCAGCACGCACCCAAACTCTCTGCTCTCAAACAGGTACCGTGCTGCAACGTCTGGTTTTCTCCTCCTTTTTTAGAACGTGTATAACTCTGCCTCACGCGGTTCTAACGCGCCTTGTTCTCTCCAGTTACTGTTGGACTGTGGTCTGGGCGGTGGTGGAGGATCAGAGGGGAGCACTGAGGCAGTGGTGGCCCAGCATCGCGTGCTCATTTTCTGTCAGTTAAAGAGCATGCTGGACATTGTGGAGCACGACCTGCTGAAACCCAAACTGCCCACTGTCACCTACCTGAGGCTGGATGGCAGTGTGCAGGCGGGCCTGCGTCACTCCATCGTTTCCAGGTCACTACATTTATCGGTTTTGCTTCCAGCCTGATATGGTCTGATATTGTGAATGTGATCTCCCGCTGAAATTAAACTCTCTTCCTGTTTTTTTTTTTTTTTCTTCAGGTTTAACAATGACCCGTCCATTGACGTACTGCTGCTGACCACCCATGTAGGTGGTCTTGGACTGAACCTGACGGGTGCAGACACTGTGGTGTTTGTGGAACATGACTGGAATCCCATGAGGGACCTGCAGGCCATGGACCGTGCCCATAGGATAGGACAGGTACCGTTGTTGGATACAGTACGATGCAGAATCCACACAGCCACATAAAATGTAACTGAGGAGGAGACATGTTAAATTATTAAATACAGCCTCTTAACAACAATGGGCTGTTGTCCCAGAAAGCCCAAAATGTAATTTGCTTTGGTTTGAAATGACTGGCAGTAATTCGTCAGGGAGGAATCAATTCCACGTCTAATACATCGTGTTAACACTTAACGTTTGTGTTTTGTGCAGAAACGGGTGGTGAACGTGTACAGGTTGATCACACGAGGCACGCTGGAGGAGAAGATCATGGGACTGCAGAAATTCAAGATGAGCATCGCCAACACCATCATCAGCCAGGAAAACTCCAGCTTGCAAAGCATGGGCACAGACCAGCTCCTCAACCTCTTCACGCTCGACAAGGTGAGACGTTCACGTGTCCCGGACTAAATGTCGGTGACTGACACAGGCTGATGGACAACCTGGTGCTGTAACATGTGTAAATCCAAAAGCTCCCAAACGGGATGTTGATATCCAGATAATTTGGAGAATAGTAGGAGTTTATGATGATTAGTGATATGCAGAGCCAAAGTCTTAGAGGCATCAGCATCACACACTTGTTGTGTGACGTAACGTTAGACCGCTGACGTGTTGCTATTACTCCAATACATTATGTTCGACTAAGCTCTGTGGTGTATCACTGTGTTTTCAGGATGAGAAGTGTGAGAAGGGCGAGCAGTCGCAGTCAACCTCAGGAAAGTCCTCCATGAAGTCGGTGCTGGACAACTTAGGAGAGCTGTGGGACCAGCAGCAGTACGACACGGAGTACAACCTGGACAGCTTCATGCACTCCCTGCAGTAGCGGAGTGTAACCTCACACAGCCTCTGTGTTCTGGCCAAGCAGGACCTGGTCAGAAGCAGGGGAGACCCCTACTGCGGCGATTAACCTCGAGCCCGCCTCCCACAACGCAAACATGACGGGATGAGTAGCTGGTAGAAAAATAGTTACATTATACGTCCCAAAGCAATAATGAAAGCACAGCCAAAATAAGTAGGAGACGTGTATTGCGCTGCTTCAAATGTCAAGCAGCGGTGCAGCATCGCCTCTCAACGTTGCTGGACGTCCCATTATTTCATAATGCCAAGTTTTCAGCAAGATGGAACGGCATATATCACAAACTCCAGTGATATCACCTCCCTTAGTTACCAGCTGCGTACAGTGATCTTCCTCCGTATCCTTTGTTACCGGCACCACGTGCTGCTTTTACATCTCACTGCTGTCTTCCTACGTTGCATTGCCAGAATATTCAGTGTTAACCATAGCCCCACCCCCCTAACCTGCCTCCACTCATTACAAAGTCTTAAGCACTGCTGCACCCCGCCACACCTGTCGGTACCTCACTGACTGATACAGCATGACAAAGGGAAACAGGACGAGGGCGATGAGCTCGCCATCACAGCGTTATGTCTTTTTTAAGCTGCACACTGGTCACTGGGGAAGTCGCTGGGTGTTTGTGCTCAGCTCGCCTCGGAGGAGCCTATTCACACAGCCTGTCGCTGTTGAGACGTGACGGTGGACAAACATGACCTGCGTTGTGCCCAGAGCCTCCAGACGTGAAAAAAAGCACTGCACTCTGTGAGCAGCATTCCAGAGACTGCATATGGGGCCAAGCTGAAACTGGTACCTGACGCTCGTCACAAATATTTTAAAAGAATAATAGACTTGTACATATTTCTGTATTGCTGCTTTTTGTTTATGATTGTGGAATTGTAATAAATTCTACAGACCTTTAACCGTGATCTTTTCTTTTTGCACATTAACCGTATTGACCAGTAGGTGATGCTGTTGTACATCAAAGAAACACAATGCTAATCAGACATGGATTAACTTAAGTGGAAGCAACGGTTACCTGTCCTTTTACAAACACGGGTGGAGACACTGCAGCAGAAGGAGTTTTCATTTCCAGATGAGAGATATGTGACCTTCAGGGCCGTGAAAACACCCGCCCCCTTCCTGATTACTGCCCGGCCCTGTGCGGTGGGAGAAAGGAAATGAGGTGGCACAACAGCTGATTAGGTTTATTTACTTTTTTAACTCCCTTTTCCTGTTAATAAATAAAATAATTTAAAAACGGCATTTTGTATTTACCCAGGTTATCTACATTTAACATCTGTGTGATCTGAATCCTCTGTAAAGCTCCTGATTTCATGGTGATTTAGCTTTGTCTACTTCTGATTCAAGACAAAAATTATGTAAATATTATTTAGATAGAAAATGTAAGAATTTCTCCCTTATTGAACGCGAGTCTTGGTGCATGTGACGGACACAATGAAACCTTATTAATGATCAACTATAAACTTTACATCTTAATTTGAGCTGATTCTGACTAGAGCAACTTGGTTTTTAGTTTAGAATTTCCTCACTTAACGTTTTTGAGAAGAGTCTAGGTTTTGTTGTGTGCTATAAAAAAGCCCATTAAATACTCTTAAAGCTTTTTTCAGATGAGCTGCAGAATGGGCCTCGTGCTTAGGAACCTTAAGTTGCTGCCGGTCAGCTGTCGGGTGCATAATGGGAAAGGATGCCATGCAAAAGACCACAAGGCTTCACAGCGCCATACAACTGCGTTTAATAAGATTTGCTCGTTAGTACAGACAAAGGAAGGTTTATGGTGGGAACTACAAATTCTGAAGCAGTAGTGAGCATTAGCAGCATGTTTTCAAATCACAGTTCTAAAAGTTCAGACAACCGGAAGTCCACGTCAACAAAGTCTGACCGAGATAGAACCAGTTTAAGTCAGGACATGGAAAAAAGCTACAAAGTGAAAGCACAGATGCCTTTATTCAAAAAAAGAAACATACATTTCCATTTAGAGAGCACGGTGTGATGTTGAACCGTGTGTAATACCTGGTCCCGGATTTAACCCCCCCCACAGAAACACGATGATTTCATGGATTCAGTGTGAATTTAGTAGTTTGATAGTTGTAATAATGAAAGTGAAGCAGATACCAGTTGTATGTAGGGTCAGTAGTGTAAGTATAAAGGCGCAGCCAGCAGCTGAAAATAAGTATATTTAAAAAGAAAAAGCACCTAAAGCTCGATGATTGTGTTTTATTTTTACTCCAGCTGTTGACTGGGTGTTAATGCTAAGCTAAAGAGTATCGGCGTACCAGTAGCGCCAATCTGCTCCTATAAATCTCATCAAGGTATTGAAGTGTCAAATTTCACTAAATGTCAAAAAGTGCCGTTTCCAGGAAGCAAATGAAATCAGAAGAGGAAATATAAGAATTCACATGAAATCAAAAGTTGAAGTCATGATGAGACCCCACGGAATGGACTAGAAAGAGGAAGGTGTGATTTCTTTAGTCGGTGGTGGTGTACATTTCACATGTGAGGAGGCTACTGTAGAGTTAGTAGCAGACGTAGTAGGAGGAGTAGTGGTATTAGAGTAGCATAAGCAATGGAAATGGTCAGCGTTGTCCTTCCTGCACAATGACATCACGACATGCTGCATGTATGCTCCATTCTGCCATTTTTATTTTATTGCCCATTCATTTGTTTACATTGCGAATCACTTAAACATCACCAACCACCAATCTGCTGCTTGTTTGTCATATTTTTTCCCACCGTAGATCATTTTCACACTAATGTAAGCAGTATCATTGAGTTAACACAGAAAGCTTAGCATTTCAAGAATTGACACACTTTAGTAACAATATTACAAAGGTTTTTTTTTCTCAGCTTCGAAACAAAAAATGAAAAAAAGTGAACAAAAAAATGAAAAAACAAACAAAAACTGAAAAAATTAGCATCATAACATTAATTTATTCCAAGTAAAAAATACAAAATAATATTAATGACATTAACCAGATATGAAAGTCTCCCCCAGAAACAGCTATTAATGGTTGGGAAATAAGTCTGTAAAGAAAAATATGAAATAAAAATGTAAATATGTTGAAATTCTTCTCTTTTTTAGCAAAACTTTCTAAAAATAATGAAAATTTCTCAGTACAAAGGCTACATTACTACTGGAAGGTACGAGCAGGTAGAGTAGGTAAATACACAGTAGAAAATGATTTTAGTGAATCACAATGCTTGCAATGAAAATAAATCTGCAATAAAGATTTGCGCTTCTTTTTTCTCGTTTTCTTCTTTTCTACAAACAGTACAAACAGTATTGCACATTACAACAAAGAATCAAGGTTCCTAGCCTTAAAAAAAAGAAAGAAAAGGGACTAATTCAAGTCTTGCGTGAATAGAAGGCCACCAGTCAATTGATGCACCTTGGGGGGGTTTTCGGTCAAGTTACAGGTGAAAACACAGACATTCTTGTCTCTTTACCTCCAGCTGTTCAGTGACTCTCACAAGCATTTTTTAATATTTATTTTTCTCTCAACAATGTCAGGCTAATAAAACAGGGTCACGTTGATTTCTTTTTTACAAAGCAAAAGGGAGCACATACTTTTAAGAAACATAAAAAAACCCTCTCTTAAAAAAAATAACAAACAGAAGAACTCTTTCACAACTCAGCATAGTACATGCCTGATTATAAATATACAAAAATGTGGGAAATATGTTGTTTTCTCTCCGAGAACCTGGTAATTTCTTATTAGATGTTTCCACCATTTGACCAGCGGGACACTTGGCCTAACTTCCCCTGTAATAAACTAGACTGTACTCTCACTAACTACATAGTTATATTAGTTATAAAGCTCTAACTCCTTCAGCTGTTGTCAATTAAAAAAAAAATAAATTCTTAAAACAAAAACAAATAAGCATGAGAAAAATAAAAAAATCAATCATCTGTTAAATCATTTCTCTTGAAGAATTAAATTAATATATATTTTTCATCTGAATAAACTTACTTAGAAAATATCAGTTTCTCTCCTAATACATTTCAAAATTGAGGTATTGCAAAAGATCTTGTCAGTCAGAAAGCACGTGTTTTTTTTGTGTCTTTTAACAAAAACAACCGTTGACTGTCGAAAACTGTTCAGATACAAAGAGTAGTGCATAACAAATATCTATCGTAGAGAAGGAACAAACATAGAAAACCTGTCCAGGTGGGGAAAGAAATGTCACAAAAACACCCAGAATTCACTTTCATAGGGATACCTATTATTACTCATGGGTAACCTTCTATTTTAAGTAAAAAAGTATCTTCTGCTCACTTTCGATTAGATTTTCTTGGACAAGAAACAAAAAACATCTATTCTGAAGCAAAAAAACAGTTTGCGACTAAAACAAGAAAGAGGAGCGTCTGCACGGGACACAACTCGCTCACAAAAACCAAGGAGGGAGGCAGGGGTGACACACATTAACTCGCAATGATGCAGAATCCCATTCGGATTGTCCACAAAACTGCTAAAACCAGTGTAACTAGCCCCCCCCCAAACCCGCCCCGTCGTCAGCAGTCACTACTTAAGTTTCTATGCATTGCATTCATAATTCCTCCACACGCACCCAATCCGGTTTGTACTGCACCATAACTTTTTTGATAAAGACAAAAATATAGATATATGTCCACCATTTTTAGCAGGTCCATTACTTCAAGCTTTGCAGGAAAAAAAAAGTCTGGATAAATACGGTAGCCCCATCTTGCACATCTGCACGTTCCAGGATTGTTACCCGCCCACCCCAGCTGTGTAGTGAGAGCTTGTGCAGAGCTCAAGTCTCTCGTAGCTTCAATGCTTCATTATTACCCCCCACCCCCCCAACTCTTCTTCTCTAACTGCCCTCCTCCCCAGGCCTCCTCTGCGGGTGGCTGCTCGCCCTGTGTGTTGGCGGCCTGTTAAAAGTCAAACACGTGAGCTCTTTGGTTGCATTCTGGGACGTCAATGCGAAAATGTGCACTTCTGTCAACGGTGGAACAAATTTATATATATATATATGTAAAAAAAACAGACCTCAGTTTGCAGTTTAAGCTCACATTGTTGCGTCTTCTCTTCGGAGCAGGCTTGGCGTTGGTAAGCCTGTGTGTGTGTGTGTGTGTGTGTGTGTGTGTGTGTGTGGAGAGGCTTCTGTGTATACTGGTGCAAGTGAGAACATATATACATGTGCATACACTAGTTATGACATTTCACAGGACTTCTATGTCGGACATAACGACAGTTAAAGCGAATCACAGTTCTAGGCATACTCAGGCCTAACTACATACGGTATAAAAAATTGCACAATTATATTAACAATCACTGCAAAAGAGTTCTTCATCTATCATAGACAGTTTTAAATGGTAATCCTACATTTAATCTGGTTTGTCTTTTCCCCACCGCCGTCTGGCTGTGTTCACTGCCCGCCCACACGGGCAGCATCTTCTCTGCCCGTCAGACGTGAAGCCGCCATGATTCCTTCGACTGGTTTTCCCTGTTTCTGTCAAGTTTCGTGCGAGTCGAACGTACGTCCATAGTGTGTTGTGCAAACATGGGCTTAATCGAATAGTAGACATGATACTGAAAAGTGTATTGCATGCATCAACCTGATTGAAATAAACATGCAGTTAGGGGCAACCCACCCCGACCCCCCCACAAAGATAGCCATCGTTGCCTAGGGGTGCCCCCTCCCCCTAAGACAGCTCGTCGTTCTGAAACACCAGGTGCTTCTCTGGATCCGTTGTCGATTATTTTACACCATAGCCTGAATAAAGTACTTATGGTATCGGTTAATACCATGGACTTAGCAGCAAAGCTATTGCAGCATTACACTTATATAACACTAGAAAATAATGTTATTATAAAAATAAAGACCTAAAAATTGAAAGCAAACAAATGTGATCGCACATATGAGGTATTACTATTTTCAGAGTCAAAATTGAGAGCAAATATAGGCATGTTATACTTTCTCTGGGCGATATGGGCCCATACTACTGGATAGTTGGTAAATCTTGCTACATCTTATGCCTCCTATATATACTTTTCTTTATGCATTGATTTCATTTGCCTTTGGTAATGTGTGTTTTGTTTTTTTTTTACTAGGGGCAATATAACTACAGCTTCTGAAAATAAGTGCATGCTACTTTTACATAAAATTTTAGTTATCTATATATGTATAGATAGGTACAAAACAAAAAATATATATATACCTTTTTTTTAAATATTTGTAGGTCCCACCCACCTCTGTTTCAGTAAGGGGGGGGGGGACGTACCACACACCCCAGTCAACAGAACGGGGGAACTGAAAGAAGCCAGGTGTCTACCAAACCATCCTGTGTTTGTGTGTTTAGTGAGATTTCTGTGCCAAAGTGCAAATTCTAAGCTGATAGACTTTCGCATCGCCCCCCCCCCTCCCTCCCCCACAGTGTTTCATCAGAGGGGAGCACTAGACAATGAGTTCAGAGCTATGTGGTATGAAGAAAGTCCTGCGTGTCTGATGGCATCCTTTCTGCTTTTTTTTTTCTTCATGAGGTGTTTGTGGGGAGCAGGGTGGAGTAGGTGGGGCTGTGCAGTTGTGGTTGGGGTTGCAGCACTGTCCCGGGCTGTTAGGTAGCAGGGTTGGGAAAGATTTTAAGGGGCCAGATGTGGGGTCACCGGGACAGGGCTGACTCGCGAGCTCCCTCAGCTCCAGCGGAAGGAGACGTGTCGAGGGCGGTCGCCCCCCTCCTTCACCAGCGGCTTGTGAAACTCTCGCCCGGCCCGTGAGTGGATGCTGGCCCAGCAGTACTCGCAGTAGTACTGCAGACAGGTGACGTTGGCACAGAAGAAGGGGGCGAACTTCCCCCCACAGCGGGCCCCCTGGCACTCATCGCACATCTGGTCGTCCAGGACGTACGGCTTCACCTCCACCTGGGACAAAGTGGAGCAAGAGGTGGAATTAAATGGTTTTATATTCCCTCATAAAACAATCCTATGTATCTCCAAACAATCAGCTGCCAGATTATGATGAAGTATTTCACTAGTTTCGATGTCAAATCATTACACTACAAAACCATCACAGCACGCATGGCGAGAGCAGCGAATGTGCTAAGTTACCAGCCAGGTGCTGTTTCAGGCTCCTTCAAGCACTTATCCACAAACTCCAGGCAAAAAGAAAACCAGGTCACACGGAGGCAGGTGTCCTCCCATCCTCCCATGGAATGAGTTCGACCACCGAGCCAGCAGACGAGAAATAAGAGCTGTCGCCATGGAGACGCCTCAGCGCATGAGTAGGCAGGGCTGAATGCTAACCTTATTATAGTGTGGCCACGAAATGAAATGTTATCGACTCCTTCAACAGTAGGAGACTGTCCACTGCTGAGCGCAACAACCTTATTGAGAAAAAAAAAAAACCAAGACAAGAAAATGACAGAGCTGCTAAGCTATTAAATACCAATACAGGCTCAGCGGGCATGAGGCCGAACGAGGGTAATGAGCTCTCATCTGCGATCTTCGAGTGCCATTTACAGTTAATGGAATTGTGTACGCTGGAGGCAAGAAGTGAGAAAATCAGAGAGAAAAGTGGCAACAACAGGCAAATCTGTTCCTAAAGACAACTTTCAACAAGCTAGTGAAGAATGAGATGTTTGAGTCCACCTTTCTGCAGTCTGCAACCATTATCAATTCTTTAATTGGCTTCTTAATGAGATTCTATATTTGAAAATAAACACAATTTTAACTCAACTGATTCAAAAAATGTGTAAAAAACAAATCATTTAGGGAATTTACTTCCCTTCTGATGCCTTTTAAGAATCCTTTTCCTTTGACGTGTTTTGATTATTTTATTTTTAATAGACACCTTAAACCCACACTGAAGATAGATGGTGGTAGCTGACGTGGGGTGCGCCGCCCCGCCCTACAGAGGCCCGGCTTCCTGGCTGACAACCAGTCTCTCTTGGTCGCAATCTGTCCCGCAGCAATTGGCCGGCGTGCCTAAAATAAGCAGGCTGCAGCGCGGCCCGAGTGGATATACATGTATAGGGAAATACTATAATTAACCCAACCCTATGTGTCTGCAACTTGAAACATCTGCCGTGACTCCAGCGACCAAAGACCATCGTGATTACACAGCCAGGCCTTGCCTTCCGTTATTGTAGGCTGTGCTGAGCAGCTGGCCAAAAACCCGACTATAATGAGCGCTCTAATACATGGGAGAGGGCTCCGCTGCTCGCCATAGGAATGAGTGAGAAACCCTCGGTTGTGGTGGAGACACAAGGGGAAGGATGGGGAGAGGACATTGTGAATGAAGTGCATGGACTCGCTCACCCTTTTGTCTATGTCGTTGTGCTGCAGCTGAACGAAGCGAGCGCTGATGGCGGCGATGTAGCTCTGCTGATTGGAGAAGGCCACGCGGCCGGCTCCCTTTGGATATTTGAGCTCCGGGTCAGTGTCGATGCCAGCGTAGCAAACGCCTCCATAGAGCCGGTCCATGATCATAGCCAGCTCCACTTAAGGGCAGAAGGTGAGAATAAAAGAAAGAGGCGATTAGTGCAGCAGCCAATGCTTTCGGCAGTTAAAGACTCCTTTTATCTTTCTGTTGCTCTCAAATTGACGATGAAGTTTTGTGACAGTTTGTTGTGACCTGGTGTAAAAATGTAACCTACTCCACCATTCGTCAGAGGAGCAGTCTGAAACTGTTGGTATAATTAGTAGGGGTCACATTGCAGGCAAGCCAGCAATGTTTATCCCAAGAACAGTAAGACTGAGCCTTCCATTATACCATGAATTCTTAACGGGAAGACAACTTGGCCACGTTCCTGGAAACCTAAGTAGAGGATTGCTTTCTTCCACTGAGAACTTTTCATTACAGCCTCCAGCCTCGACCCTCCGTGCCAGTTTACCTTATGAAGTTTTTGGATAGAAAGATATCCCATTCATATGAGTCAGTTACCTGCACGAAGGGGCCGTGGCACTCCGCCTACAAATATGGTCTTGCGAGGGTCCAGAGGCTGGGAGCCGTCCATAACAAAGTCACTGTCGCTCAAGTTCCAGGGACGGATTTGGACCTGAGTAGGGGAGGCAGAAACAAGTGAAGTGAATCAGATGAGATGTTCTGACAGCAGTGGTTGGTACATCACTTTGGTCCAGACTTAAATATATCTCAGCACCGATCAGTTTGACCGACATTTCATCAGGTCAAAATTCCAGTTGGCCAATAATTTATTATAGGACAGGAAACAGGGACGTTTCACACGATAAATCTTTCTATTTACCGGTTTGTCTTTGATGGTGGGACTGGACACACAAAGGTAGAGCTTGCCGTCCTCCTCGATGCAGGCGTCAATCAAGGCCTGAACAGAGGTCTCCTCCTGGAAGAGTAGGAAGGCGTAGCCTGGAACGGAAAAACAGAACAAGAGCAGATATTATCAAACAGTCACAGCCTTGTGACCATGTCTGTCGGCTGCGTCTACATTGTGCAAGTGACAATCTCATGACTAAGCCCCATAGTTTTTTCCCCTGTAATTATTCAGTTTCAGGCAAGTCTGTCTCCACCCAGCCATATGACCTTGTGGCCTGTCCTCATCTTCCTTGCATGCTTCCATAACTTGCCGTACAGCCAGCACCTTGGTGCCTGCGCTCCCTCAGATAAAATGTCTAAAAGAGCTCCACTCCTGAAGGAACTATGCAAAATTGATCAGCCTAACCCGTTGCAGATCTTCCCTGAGAGGCAGGGCAGGTAGACAGCATTTGGTGAAAGCAAAAAGAAACAAATTCAGACAGTCACTCTGTACCATTGAATTATTTAGCCCTGAGAGCAGAGACCTTAGACAAGGTCAGAGCCATTACGCCGTTTGGGGAGGGACAGAGCATCGACTGAAGGGGTACGCGCATACTTTCTGTAAATTTCTCTGACTACATCTGTAGATTCTCGTATCAACCATTACACTCTCCAACACATCAATCACCTCCTAAAGTGTCTCCGGAGCCTTTTAGAAACTGTCTCTCACCATCACACACACACACACACACACACACACACACACACACACACACCCCTACTCAGACACATTTATGTGGACATATGCAGGAGAGAAAATGGTGAAGAGGAATTTGTAACCGTCATGTGTAGCATTCCTCAGCGGAGCTGCCGCAGACGAGATGACAAGGGGAGGGAGAATAATTCAGCGGCTTGACTCAGCGGAAGCACTGGACCGTGACGGTGAACGCGTACTGTCGTGTAACGTGTATGTAAACAGAACAGAACACAACAAATGTGAAGTGTGTCTAAAAAAAAAATCACATTTTTACTGCATCCACCGAATGGACGGAAAGTCAGCTGTGTTGTGCCGTTTCAGTCACGTTGAAGTAAAGCGTTTAAGTCTTTACTGAAGTGTAAATCTTCATTGTTAACCCTTGTAATGTGTGATCTGTCTTAACTTAACACTGGATATAGGTTTCAGTCGCATTGCATTCAACTTATGATCCGAATCAGTCACGGTAGCAAGCTAATATTAGCTTTGTGTCTTTGGTTGGCTGCAGATGAGAAAAGTGTCAAGTCTACATAGGAACTAGTTTGTTTGGTTCAACCTGTTTGAATTTAGTCACGTGTACGGCTCCACTTATGAAACATCAGAACCAGGCTGAGTTTAGGAAACAGCTACTGAAACTGGCTCAAACATGTGTGTTCCTTAACTTTGTCATATACAACGGTGCACTCAGTATTTTTATGTTGGTCATATAAAAAACCCATCTGGAGACATCACTTTAGGCTGTGGATACGTTTCTAATTTCACTTTTACATTTACAGTTAATGGGATTTCAGTTGCAAAGAGAAAGGAAAAGTAGAAACAAAATGACATCTTTGTTCCATATCTGGACTTGGATTCTTCCTGGTAACCCACATTTAGGGGTCTGCAAAAGATTTGGACATTGTGTTGCTGACTACGGTTACCATAATAATGACCTCACTGGTTGCAAACCCTTCTTTCACCCAATGAACGAAGGTAAGTCAGAAAAAGGTAGTGAGCAGTGAGAAGCTGGCACCTAAGGAGGTGTGTGTGTCCTCTTTTTGGTCTTAGCGTGCACAGTGTGAAGTGATTGTGAGCATCTTGCTCTATGCGAAGTAACCGCAGACGCCCTTACTAATGAAACGTTTGTGTGGTTGTTTTTGGGAGCGCTGTAGAGTCAGGTAATAGGTTAATTATCTCACCGGGCCTATAATGTGTTCCCTAATAACAAGCTGCGTCATCGTGGGCAAAACAAGGAAATTCACAACGCAAAACCGATTTAATCAACTGCTCAGCAATCTCCAGTTTTTATAACCGGTCTCACACAACTCCAGTTTGGACTATTCCCAAGAAATACACAATTAGACTCGGCATAAAGAGGATTTTGTGCATCATCATCTCTCTCCCGACATAAGACCCCTGTTTCCATGTTGCTGAGTTACATAAAGAGGGTTTGTCATTGGGAAAAAGTCATGTGGTTTAGCGCCGACATTCTCCCCTCCGAGAAAGAAGAGTGGACACACACACACACACACTCTGCATAAAAAGACAGAGCCAACATACAGTCTGAGTGAGGGGAACAACGTGTTCTATGACCCAGGGCAGGAAAGACAGGCTGAGCATGAGAGAAAGGAGGGGAGGGGGGATGAGACACATGGAAAGAAGGAAAGGAGAACATGAATGAGTGCCATACAAAATGCAGGAGTGGGAATGGGGAGCTGGAGAAGGAGGGGGGGGTACAAAAACTGCTGCTTTAATTGACGCTCTTAGAAAGTTACACAACTGATGCAAGCGGCCTGGAAAGTGCGAGACAACTACTTCCATGTGCTAGTACTGTAACAGCTCTGTGCTACCTTCTGTTACATCATTCAGACGTGTTGGGCAAAGTGACATTTGCAAGTGACGACACTGGGTTTCTAGGTGATAAAAAAACAACAGTTACTTTTAAAAAGGAAAAATAAAATTAATATTCTCAATACATACACAGCGGACATAAGAGTACAGCATTAAAGTGCAATGCATCCGACTCCAGGCCATTTTAATGCTCTAATGTATGCTCTGAACGGTGCTGGGGATCTAACCCTTTTTCCATCAGCCTTGCGCAGTGCAGAGGCTTACGCCGGGGGAGGAGAGCGCACATCTGCAGTGGCTCGTGCCTGAGATTTATAGGGCTTTGCTGCTGAGCTCCCAGCACTGTCCGGGGAGGAAGGAAACGCGTCCACCCGCAGCATATTACACTCTGAGGAGCAGTGTTTACACACAGAGCAGGTTGTGCCGACAAACCAACAACCCCATGAAGGGCTGAGTCATGGCAGAGGTCAGAGGGCAGAGGTCTGACCTGACCTGAAATGACCGGAATTAGCCTTTAGCTTTACTAAAATAAACTTGCATTAATGTAACAATTTGTCATTCGGGTAAAACACCCTTGACCATCTTCCTACAGATACTCTCCTACGTTTGTACGTTAAATACAACGCCACCGTGTTCCAGTTAGCAGGCTAACTCAAAAGTATGTAGCCTGTTAGCTCGAGCTAATTAGAGGACAATCTGCACACAAACAATAACAATAATAATTAGCAGTTTAACTACATAGTTATGTCCCAAACTGTTTATGGGATGGGGACTAGTGCTAAGCTAAGCTAATCATAGCATATCCTGGTTTTATTGATAATGCAAATTGTAAAATATTCTGTATTACGTCCAGTAAACCCACAACATGCAACTTTAAACTTTGATTTACTTATGTAGCTGGACGCTACAAAGCTTTTTTTTCTTATATGGGGAAGGCGTTTCCACCCATTTCCAGGGTCTATGCTAAGCTAAGCTGGTGGTGGAGGAGACATGAGAGTTGCTTCAACCTTCTCATCCAACTGTTTGAAAGAAAGTAAATAAGCTGTTGAGTGAAAGTAATCAGTTGGTACTTGGTGTTAGCTGATACTTTACTGCTTGGAATTGATACAGTAGGACGAATCGCTAAGCAGCATAAACACGGTGCTGCTGTTTTAGCAAAGTCCCACATTCTGTTACCCTTTCCCTTCATTATCCCATCAACTGAGCATTGTGTGTCAACTTTGCTGAAGTGCTTCACACAATTTCTACATAACTCACGCAGAGCGAGAATCTTAATGTGGCTCTAATAGTGACATTACATCAGTATCTCTGCAGATTTACTGCACATAGTATAGACCGGTGACATATACTTCACAAGCCTGGAGACAGCTTCAGCTCCGTGAAAGCATAAGTAAAGCCCTCTAGGACACTACGTGCATATCTCAGGAGAGCAGGGAAAGACAAAGAAACCTGCAGAGGGCTGTAAATATGCCACAGAATGTAAACAGAGCGCTTGCCCGCAGCAGCGTGCACAGGAAGTTAGTTGAAAGAAGAAGAAGAGGAGGGCTTGGCGACTACAAACATTTGCTCTCCTAAAATCAAATATGAACCCTTAGGGTGTGTAGCAATCCGCTGCAGAGAAGAGAAATAGTGAAATCAAGCATGACTAATCTTCTCAATTTGAAGAAGTCACTGAGTGGATATAATCCCACCCAAGGGTGAAAGGATAGAGTGAGGCTTGAGAAATCCAGTACGATATAATACCACAACTACTACCGGAAAAAACGGAGAAAATATTAGCCTTAGTGAGTTAAAAGCCAACGTTAGTTGTCGTCTTCTGAAGCGTGACACACAGTTGTTGCAGTGTGACGTGAGCATTTGCATTTCGTAGTAGTTTCCAGCTCCCAGCGCTCAGCGTGCATCACCACCTCCTCCTCCTTTTCTATCCTACGAATCACAGACAGAAATAGCTCCCTGACATTTCAAGGTTATTGGCAACAACAGTGACAACAGTGTTGTGTGATGAGAAGAGGGCGTGAGCGACGGCACCGTAGTAGCCAGAGGATTCATGAGTTAGGGTAGAATTGAGAGAGGTAGAATTTTAAAGGTGCATTAATTCATAATCAACATAGACATAAAAACCCGATCTAAACCTGGCACCTAGTACATTAAAACACATGAGCCCTGCTAGTTCCTACTTCCTCTTAAAGCAACTTGTCCTCTCCTAGTGCCAAACGAGTCTTATCCCAATGCTAAAGTTGGACCGAGCCACAAGATGAGTCAGCTCTGAACCAAAACACTTTCTTAACTGTCCGGACGCACATTGCCGGCAGCTTAATGTGAAGCGGTACGGAAAGTGACAAGTATCTCCTATTCTATTCAGTTGAGCTTGGAAGGGCGTTTGACACGAGGAGCGGCTGCTGACCTCTGGATGCGAATCCCACGTTTGTAAATCATTCGTTTCAGGGGTCGCGCGCACATGCAGATGTGCACTTGCACTCAACCCTGGAGATATTAGTGCTGTCACCAGGCATTTGTCCAAACTCCTTTGCCGCTTAATGTGGAGAGTGTGATGCATATTTGACATTTTAGCCGTTTCCCTTGGAGTTTTGGAGTGGGGGCTTTTAAATTAAGAGTGGGAGATGAATGCTACGCAGATCGTTAGCCCCACACGTCTCCTCCCCTTACATGACGGCATCCTCCAGCAGCCATAAGCTCATTCATTCCCCTAAAAGGATGCTGCATTTTTCCTCATGGCTTTGGATATTAGTAGAGCCAAGTCTATTCAAAATAATCCTCCCAAGCTAAAAAAAGGGATGTTGAAAAATGAGAGTGGGGGAGAAATTTTCGCAGGTCCTCCAGCTGCAGCGTATTACCATCTGCCTATGGAATGTCAGTTATTTCCAGTGTGTCCTTAATAGCTTCCCTAATGTGACACACAGCAACTTGCAGACCAGAGGGAGTGATGTAAAAGAAGATGTTACTCCCATGTTACTCCCATGTTACTCCCATGTTACTCCCATGTTACTCCCATGTTACTCCCATCACCTGTGCAAAAAAGGACACCCGAGAGGTTGCACAGAAAAGAGAAAAACTTTCTCACACCTCTCAGGCACTCTCAAGCAAACAGTTCCTGGGTTAAAACTCTTGGGGGCCAGTTATGGACTCACTGGACGCAGCGTGCGTCTTTCTACGAGACAGCTAGAGGGGGCTGCTTGGATAAACAGCACCTCCATGCATGCGCAGCACGATTGCTGGGTAATACGATTCTTTAAATAACTCCAAAGTGGCACTGCACCCAAGGTGATATTTATTGAAGTAGACTTTGATGTCTGATGGGAACACACAGATTATGCTCTGAGAAACTGCTGTTACCTTTAGGTGGGAAGTAGGATTTGCTCTCAGCTTTGTGAGGCCAGTCTACCACCAGGTGCCCATAGCGACGGAAGCTGTTGGTGATTTCATCTGTATAACGACAAAAATAAGAGACTTTAATGTTACACTCAGTGATGTGGAAACGGTGTTCACTGTTCGTACGATGTGCATGTGAAGGAAGCTATGCAGGTTTTTTTGTCGTGTTCCTGCGGCAGCAGTAGCCACTGCATTAAGCAGGAACACCGTCTGGGCACATCCAGTCTGCACTGGACTGACTCGTGCTGTGGAAACTCATTAATTTTTCAACCAGCTACGGGCACGTATTGTTCATCCACTCAGCAGTGCATGTAGAAAGGTGTGGACACATATAAACCATATTAATGTTACGTTCATTTTCGGCAACTGTGATTGTACATACCCAACATATCACAGTCCTTAGATAAATACATCCATTGTTGTAGCTTAAACAATCCAATAGTGTGTGCGATTGCATCATGATTTGTTGATTAAGCACAATATTTTAACAGAAAAGTATTGGTACCCCTACTTACGTCCAAGAATCTCTGTATCGTACTTCCTAAACCTGAACAACACAACTGGTGCGTGACGAGAATGCTGCAGATTTTCCATTACACACAGCAAAATCTGGCTTCGTAATAAAAGCTTACAGTGTGTAAATAGTGTGCAAATTTATCAAGTCAAAGCACCCTTAAGTCACGCTCAAACACCTCACTGTAAATGTTAGTGGCAAACAGCCAGAAGCAGATCGTACTGGGAGGCTTCCAAAAGAGCGTGTACTGTACAATATGTTCCAGGGTAAATCTGTTGCAGAGTGGTGCAGAAACGGTGAGAAAAAGAGTGAAAGTCCTTCCTGGATGAGTAAATCCTTAAATTACCTTCGTCTATGTCGGGGGGAAGGCCTCCGACAAAAACCTTCCTGGAGTAGCGCTCCATCCTCTCTCCGTTCTGACAGCGGGTTGGTGAGTTCAGGCCTGGGGTCAAGGAGGGGTCACCATGGCCGTCGTCAAGGAAACCGTCTTCGAAGGGAAAAAGACAGGAGCGGCCTGGGATGAGAGGAAAAAGGAGAGGAGGACACCAGTAGTGTGAAGAAAAGAGGGAGAGAGGGTGTGAGAAAAAGCGAATACATCAGAATTAAGTAGGATACGTTTGGATGTTACTGATCTGACGAAACTCTAGTTTCATCAGTGTGAACTACATTCCTCGCATCATTTAAAGCCGTGTATATGTGTCAAAGACATTGAATAAATGATCAACACAGTAAGTAATTACAGCTTCATTTAGCATGTTGGGCTCCTTTTGTGTTAAAGGCCACAAAAAGACTGTTAGTTAAGTTATAATTACGATGCCATAATGGCGTCCGTCTAATGGTAACATTACCCAGTCGTCTTGGCCGGTAGGCAACATGCTGCACTGCAGAACATAATGTAATGAGCGTGGTTATGTTACTGGTGGGTCACATTGTGCCCGTGAAAGTCTAAGCAAACTTAATTTCCCACTGAGAGGCGTCTTAAAAGTATGTTTATTCTTTAGCATGGATGGCGCATTTCAACTTCTGCACTGTAAAGGATACCACACTTTGTCCCCTCCTATGTGTGTCCTGACCAACTTTTATTGAAAGCAATTTGATTCAGGCATTTGCTGACAGATCCACCACAGTACAGTTAAAACAGATAACCCCAGCGCAGTATTGCAGTGACCTTACAAACGTCACACAGCCGCTTTCCTCCTCGACAAAGAAAGACAGAATGGGGTAAAGAAAACAAAACAGAGAGGAGCCGCTGTCTTTTGCCATCCAGATGATGAATCACATCTGAGTCAGCATACTCATCCACAAAGTGCTCAAAAGCATTTTGACCATGATGTTTTAACAGTTGGGTTTTAGTGTTAGATTTGTTGGCAACCTGATGCTGCCACTCCCACTGCCTCTGTTAGACTGCGAATCACGATTCCTTTTCGCTTCCTGATTGGCACTACTGTTACAGACGTTACAGGTAGAACACTGACTCAGAATAGAGAGAAAAGAAAATTAGCAGACTGATTTTTTTTCCCTCTCACCATCAAGCAAAACAAGATTCACATAGACAGAGTCGGTGGACCCTTGGCCCGTCCTGATTAAAGGCACAGATAAAAAACAGCATGTCAAAATTAATATGATTACATTCAGTCACAGCACAGATGAAAAGCTGCTAGGAACACCGCACTAAGACCCCCCTCAGCCTCCGAGAGACACGGCCGGCATGTCAAGCAGAACCCCAGAGAAAATGCTACACGTTACCTCTTCTGCGGCCATAGCTCCGGGCTGCTTGTCAGCACAGTGGGGGGGAGGAAAAGAGACACAAGGAGAGACAGGGGGTTGGAAAGGGATACAGAGACATGGGTTTGGTGGAAATGAACCAAAAGGAAAACATATCACAAGGCAACAGTGAAACCACAAATGGCCACACCTAGGTTTTGGCAACGGGAGGAGGGAGATTATTGCAGCCTGGCACTAGCCCGCAGTAAACCTGCTGCACCTGCCCTGGAAACAAACACATGCGAACGCTGTGTGGGAGAGAGCATAGGGCCCCGGAAATAAGCACGATATTTAGAAGCATAACGTGTTGTGAGAAAGTAATCTCAGTTTAATGAACCCGCAGAGGCTCGTGCTCATGCTAATCTATGAATGATCCCAAATGAGGCCATAAAGCAGACTAAGCGTAGAGCTGGTTAGTCATTATCATGGCCTCGGTGACATATTAAAAGTTGCTCTCGGGTCGGTTAAGGCAGGCCAGGAGCGAGTGGAAACATCCCACGGGATAAGAGGAGTGTGCGGCGGTGGTAGGTTGCCTCGGGGCTCTGAGGAAGAAGGACGACATGCAGAGGGAATGAGAAGGGGAGGAGGGGCACTGGAGAGCAGGCGATGACGCCAGGGCTCGAGAGCTGCGTTTATATGACAAGGCAAAAGTGCGACACCATCATCATGTAAACCTTATCAGGAGGTCACATGCCAGTTTTCAGAATGCCTTATCTTGTTTGGTCTCTAATGATCATTTCACTGCAGAGGCTGAAAGGAAATCTGAAAACACTAAAGATAACTATGGTGAATCTCACTTACTTTTCTCTTATGGAATTTTAAACTCAAACTCAATTTACTATTTTTTGTTCCTGAGCTTTCAACCACATTTAATTTCACATCCTACATCAAACACCTGATATCAGGTGACCTGAGGTTCAGGGCAACCAAACAATCAAAATTAGCTGTGAAATACAATAAAATGCTGTTTGAAAGTCAATGGGAAGCTGAAAGAAAGTTTGTTTATAATTCATCAATGTCAAAGTAGTGGCTTTTTCTAAATTACCAGCGATCTCACACTTTTCTCCCCATATACAACCACCTATTGGATATCTCTGTGACAACTGACTTAAGGCCATCGGCCATCACATAGACTGTGAGGTTTGCTGTGCTCATACTGACAAAACCACCTGAGCTCAGGGCCCACATGGTTTTGTCAGTATGAGCCCAGAACATTGTTCCCAATTAAGTCAAGACCCTGATTTTAGCATTTCCTGGGGCTTTCAACACGTCTTCCCATCTCCCATCCAAAGACAAAACGTTCATTCTTAGGTCATGCGATGACAACTGAGGTTATCCACCACAGTCCTTCAATCTAACAGCCTATAGGCGTCAGTTTGTTCCCAGAGTTTACAACGGCAACTTTTCAGAGTCTCTACCAATATCACGCAAAAAAGGAAGTCATGTGAGAACAACTAACTAAGTTATCCCAGCACAACTCAACGCAGCTTGTGTTTTCTGTCCCTAAACATGTTTCAGGTTTGGGTTTGTTGCATAGGAACCACAGAGAAGGTGAAATGTGACTTACAAAAATGCTAATTCCAACAAACAGCAGGAGGCAAAACAGTACTAAACAGATCCTTCTGCTACTTAAAGTCATCGTTTACACAGCACACTTGTCACCTCAAAAACCAATATGAGCCTTCGCATTGTCCGAGTCCCATTGTGCGACTTGCCCCGCCGGCTACTCTTGAGGAATATATTGTCTCTGAGCCTCTTCTCTATTGCTATGTTTTCATTAAAAAGATCTGGCTCTACAATTCCAAAAACCGGGGCAGCCTCTATGCAGCGTTGCCCTCTCGCTGTCTGGCCTAAGCACAAACAAAGTCACCTCGCAACCAGACCAAAATGAAGAAAGCGCTGCACTGGGAAACTGTCAGCTTCCTAAATGAGAGAGAATAAAATCCATGAGCCAGAGGAGGAAGAGTGAGGGGTTAAGTATAAGAACCAACCTCGAACTGTGGAAACTGAGTGATTCTTTTGGGCATGATGAGTTTGATGAGTACTTCTTTGCTCCGTTACTAGCTGGCAAAGTGAACAACACCAAAAGCCCAGATCAAGAACCTATGCCTGTTACTTTCCAACCTTTCTTCTTCATCCTTACTTCAAATGCTAACGCCACCCGGAGAAAGAGGAGCCCTGTCAGAGTCACTCATGAAGCCTCAAAGCTAATGCGAAGAAATGAAGTAGAAACACTTTAAGGAGGAAACCAAAGCTTCCCCGTCTGCACACATCACAGGCTACAGTGTAATGTGCTAGTTCTGACAGACTTGGAAGATCTGGGCAGATCTGTGCTCGCCTGAACGTAATCCCATGACACAATGGTTTAACATCAATCCGAGAGATGTGCTCTGAGGGTGCAGACGATGAAAAGAACAAAATGAGGAAGAAGCACCATTGTTGTGACAGTAGGAAACTCCTTCATCTGGAACTTCTTCCCCCCGTCTGTTAGACAGCCTCTGCCTTTTCTCCTTTCTATACCCTGTAGGCAAACCGATGTTCAGAGAGGGAAATAAGGATTTACTGCTCTGGTTTAATCCCCAGTCAGTCTAGAAATACTTGATAATTTGCTGAGGTTTGGACAAAAACATGGGGAAAAACGACTGCCGCTAACAGAACTAGCAGACATGGCCCCCCACTCGAAGACGCATCTTGTGGCTTCCATGTAACATCTCTGGCTCATCTCTTGTCACTCTTGGTCATCGGATGGCTGAAGGGGGGGTTGGGGGTGAGGGGGTAGTCTAGTCTTACATGTAGGAGTATTTTTGGAAGTGCTATTCATAGGTCAAGTGTGCTTCCCCCTGTGCTAAGAGGACTGCCCTGGGTTTATGGTGTCAGGGAATCCAAGTCTTAGCGACGGGAAGGCAGGTGTTCCCACTGTGTAATGGCAAGGGCCCCCGTGGTTTTCTTTTTTATGGAAACATACCACTATATACTTCCCATTCTTAATCTTTTCAAAACACAGAGGAGAAAGGCAAGAACACTGATGAGTATTCCAATAAAATATGACTTACTATTCAATGGCATTATGTGGTCTGCTCCAGGATGGTGAAAGTTGAGACCCATTCGTCCTGTAAAATAATAAAAAAAGGAAATAAACAGTGGGAAAATGTGGAATTTTCCACCTTGTTGACAGACATTTATTAAATTTCTGATGTGAACCATTAGAAAATGCTAGTCATGATGAAATGCTTGCTTCATGTCACCCACACACCCACACACACACACAGACAAAAGCAGTTATAGGGCAGGCGATTCAACAGAGCGTGCATTTTGCTATGGTGACTGTGTGCATGTTACAAGGGTCCATCTGTCAGCCATTTCGTAAGGAGAGGCTGGTGTAGGATGTCTAAATCTAGGTACTCTCCGTTATATCTGTCTCCGTCCTCCCACCCACACAGTTAACGACACGAGAAGAACAATTAAACTGAAGCGGATGTAACCTACCTGGTTTAAGATAAAATATTGTTGTCTCCGTCTACATCATTTTCAGTGGCAGCCGCAGAGCCACACCCTTTATCCCTAAGCACCTAAAATTAGTGCCCTGTGTCAAAATCCGCCTACACCGGCATTTTACCCCGCACACAACAAGCAAGTGGCCTACACAGGTTTCTATATGACACACAGAAGGTGAAGCAATGGGGATCTTTTCCCACGTGAGCGATAAATACCATTTAGATTAATTAAGCAGTGCTAATGACAGGGGGGTAAAAAGGTTGAGGGAGACAACTGCAGCGGATATCTTCTTCCCCCACATGCACCATGAACTCTGACAGGCTAACTGACTGCATGTTGCAAGCTGCTGTGATGCAAACCAGGTGACGTCAAAAGTGTCAAAATCTGGCCGCAGAAGACAGATAATGCGACCTCCTCCTGGATTTCAAGCAAGGGTGGAGGGGGATGGGGGGGCAGCTCCACAGATGTGGATTTCCACATTGCTCTTAGTAGGCAGGCAACTGGAATGTGACAAGCTCCCTCTATGGACACATATAGATATGAGGCCTAGTGTCACATTTACTTAAAACTTCATAGGAGGACACGTCTAGAAAATGCAGACCAAAACGAGAAATATCCAGAGTTGTGTGCAGCCCCAGGTGTTTCTCCAATCATACGCCGTTCCTTTGTATCTCCAGTAAGTGATTATTGGTAATCGTGTGGGTGGTTTGTTAGTCCTCCGTCCAAATTATATGATTTGAGCCGAGACATTTCGAGAGGCAGCAATGCACTTTGACCAAGTCCCACTGCATTTGATTTGATTTGAGTGAAACACAAAAAAGGGTCAATAAAGCAAAGCGTTACACACTCAGGACTGGTACAATCCATTCACACCGACGGCTGTAATTATGCTGATGGGAGGGAATAAGTCACAACAAACACTGTGCAATTGGGGTGACGGAGGGGGACAGTTGCCCTCCCAAAGCCCTAAAATAGCTCTGGGCATGTGCCATCTGCTTCCCTCCGGAGTTGAGTTGAAGGGCCTGAGGGGCCCCTGTGTAGCTGCTGCTCTTCTGGTGACATTTCCTCACAGAGAGCCTGAGCTATTCTCAACCTCCCCGCGATGATTGCACAGCACTATACTCACTTGGGAGACACCATTCTCTGTCTTAAGCTTAGATCCAATGACAACTCCCCCTGCCTAAAAATCAACAAACTGCACAGTGACCTCGCCGCGACCACTTTGGTAGAAATGGGACAAAGAGTAGGGAAAAGATTCGGTGGATCTAATCTGTGGCCACAGGGTGGGGAAGCATGAGGCTTCCGATAGGTTTAAGCAAAGCGTCTGAAAATCCAACACCAGCTGTGTAAGCTGGGCTGTGACGACATGTCGATCCTCTGTCAACAGCTATCAACGACTGAGAAAAGCATCTGCTGGTATTGAGCTCAAAGAGCTGTAGGCTGTAGATGTAGGCTAAATGCATTTATAAATACACTACACTATGGATTGACCATCCAAAACTGCTGAGAGCGATATAAAAGTGCAAGGCTAATAGTTACACAGCTCAATTCACTGTCCACACTGTGTCCCTGCTGGAGGTCTGCTGCTTTTGTTATAGCAAACCTTTAGGTCCCCAATATAACACCTGTAGAAGAGTTTAGAGGAGGACCACTAATGTGCCGGTGGTAATGTGTGGAAATGTTAAGCCTGATGGGAAAATCCATCCATCTCAGCAGCTCACTGACTCAAACTTGCTCGTGTGGATTACTGTCAAAGAAACCTTCAACTTCCAACAAAGGGGTTAACACAATATACCCACAGACAGTCAGAGTGACCTACTTCTTCCACTTCATACCAAATAACAAAAACGTATAGGGCAAAGCACAAATGATTATGGCACATTTACAGAAGTAAATCCCCAAATATGCCAACTGACCACTGTCGGGATTGTTCTGATTATTACTTTTCAGAAAAGTAATCGTACAAAATGAAATGCCTTTCATCCAATAAAAGAGAATTCCTAGAATTTAGCTCAGCCTGATGCACAGCTTGGTAGTGACAGACAGGCTATCAGTGGTATGATGCTTTGAAAGAACTGGACAAACAGTGATTTTAATAGACAATACAAGTCCAGGCTTGTCTTGTTGCCTGGACTGGATTAACCCAGTCACGCTCACAGGAGTCAGGAATTTTCCACCATAACAAAACATACTGTAGCACTTCCACAGCGCGGTTTATTCGAGAAAGGTGCAATTCAACCTTTAACTCTGGCAACAAACACATTATCTTATCTCTGTACAGTCATGACTGGCTGTTTAAAGTGCAGGTGACATCCCTGTGGGGCTGAGATCGCCTCATGTGTTGTCAATTACAAGAGTTAAGGGGTCAAGTCCAGCTTGTCAGCCAAATATTGACCTTTAACCTTAAAATGAGCTGGTGCGATTCTTTCCTGAACCCAAACAAACCTAAACTAGAGACAAAAGTTCACAAGCAAAGAAATGTGATATTTAGGATTAAATATTAAGAAGGAGAAAAGTGTTTTTTCTTAAAATAAATAAAATAAAATAACTAAAACCATCATCTGTTAACCTTCATCTTTACTTTTAATTTGTCTTGTAGACTTTTACACCACACATTTACCATAAGTGGAGCACGTTGGCTCTATTGTTGTACCTAAAAAACATTGTTCCTCACCTGGCCTGAACTGGAGGTTTAATTCTTGTTTTCCCCTCTAATAAAAACCCTTGTGTGTCAGCTCTTATCTACTGACCCATGCCCTTGTCAACAAGTGCACAAAGTCAAACAGCAGCACTATCGTTTCTCCTTCAACCTCGGTAATAGCTGACACTTTATGACAACAGTATACCGCGTACCGCGTGTTAACAATGCACGACAGATGACATCCAAACACTACACAGCCCGTAGAAATCAATGCAACCTTTCCAAGCCATTCTAGGCCACGCTAAGAACAGTAGCTCCCTGTGGTACACGTTGTGTCATCTAGATCTCAGCAAGAATGCTAATGAGAAAAATTCTCAAACTGCTTTAGTATTTTAATTTAATTCATTAGAAGAACCGACTTTGGTGCAGCTCTGCTTCGGGGCTTAAATTTGAATTAAAATGACTGAACTTCAAAGATCCATGCAAACAAGAGCAGATGGAATTCACACACACACACACACACACACACACACACACACACAACTTCCACAAGCACTTTGGGAACCCCTTAACACTTATTAGTATCTCGAGGGGTTGGTCTAAACATCTCGAGATCGTGTTGGTGTGTGTGTGAGGAGTGGCTACGGAAACACTGTCATGTCGCTGAGTCATCTTTGTCATGAAAAACAATTAGTGAAAGCCTGAGACACTGGGTTAGGTGAGAGAGAGCTTTGCATGGAATGTCACCGTTGATTTACATGTCAAAAACAATCTGTGTGTGCGTGTGCGTTACTCCCCAGCTCTCCACACGTGAGCTCAGCATACGTGAAGCTCCACAGAAAGGGCCCGATTGTTCAGAGGTCCTGGCGGACTGCATCGCCTCACCAAGGAGGCAAAGAGCTTTTAGAAAGCGTGTCTCTCTTAAACAGACAACACACACACACACCCAGACAGAAACGGATTGGATTGAAATGACCTCGCCCTCCTCCCCGCCATGATGGACGGAGGGTGTGGTAGGTGGGGTCCCATTGCACGCTCTCTAGTAGACCCACTGCTTCTCATTCACATCACAGTACAAGCTTCTTTGGAAAACGCACACACACACACACACACACACACACACAGAGTCATAAAAGCGGCCAAGGAAAAACAACTACTCTCGTCACAATGAGAAGTATGCGAACAATGTCTGTGATGGGATGGATGTGGGTGGGACCCATTCAGTCGGGAATGCAAAACTAGGCCTACTGTGTGAATCAGTTTTGACTGGTGGTTCTCAACTTGTGGGTAGTGTCACCGATGTGCGATGCCACACTTACTACTGCAGTGGCTGGTTTCAGCAATACATTTATTATCGTGTCTAGGCCAGTATCTGATCAAAAAATGATTCGTTTCAATCGACAGTCACTGCTTTGCTGTTGAAATCAGCTGCCTTATATTTTAACATTCAAATACTACAATGATCACGGATTTGATTGGTGACTGGTCTGGTGTTGATCTCATTGACGGTTGTTTCCCACCAGCTGGAAAAGCAACTGGACTATCCTAGTCCATCCCCTACCAGGTGTGTCCCTGAGCCAGACACCCAGCGCTAGCTCCGTGTAAGTCGCTTTGGATAAAAGCGCCAAGCAGAGTAAAGTAAAATAAAGTAAAGTTTAAGGATTGTAGCATCATCTCCTTCAACAGCTAGCGTGCTACTTACTGTAGCTTCTCCTAAGTTCTGTGGATGCAGAAGAAAACGCCTCTACCTACAGAAAGAAGACGAAGAGTCCAGTTGCCCTGAACCTTCTAACTCCTTGTGGGGCTCTGTGGTAAGTGTTGGTACAGCTGGTGCAAAACTAATGGTTTTGATTGAAATACATTTGTCACAAGCTTTTTTTTTTTTGCTGTTCATCATTTAATAGATGGTGGTGTGCGGATGCTAGCAGGGTGGAGTTGTTACTGCAGTACTTTGCTTCTACCTAACAAGCAAAGACAGACACAAGAACCCGCCCTCCCTGTCTGTCTGTCTGTCCCTATCTTTGGACAGACAATCAGGACACTACAACACCTTTCCAGCGCCGTTTGTTCGGGCAGCTACAACCACTTTGCTGTAACAATGCTCTCTCAGCACAAGAAAGCAGAGTCTGCGCATGAAAAAGCAGCAAGCTCTGCTCATTATGCTGCCCTCCAACCAATCTTTCCATTGTTAAGACGGGAGGACGGAGGAGCATAAAAGCCAGACAGCACAATCCGACAGGGGCCCAGGGGGAGACGGGTTTTCACAACAGACATGTGACCTCAGCTACAAAAATATGAGCTTAGAAGGCCTGATATACTGTGCATCGGATGGCCTTAAAAGGTTGTGAACACAGACTTCCTAACATCGTTTTCATGATACTTTCCAGGAGATGAAAGGACATTTATTTTAGTCTAAATCGGCATTTCACCGCTTCTTTGCAGGTTGCTTAGAAACACTGATTTGATCTTCGTGCGATGACTCAGTGGTGGCATGTCTAAGACCACAATGACTGCAAACGCAAAGTATTATTTCTAATATCTCCTTTGTGGTAATCATATCACTGAGGAAAAAATAGAATCTACTTGGAATATAAATAAACATACTCAATCATTCCGCACAGGTCATGTGACATTACTGCTTGACCCACTGATCCCAATCGACGAAGCCAACGGGCCAGGAAGGAGAAAGGGTGAAGGAAAATGCATTTTGCTTTTAGGACCACATCGCTGCATGCACACACAAACAACAACTGCAATTTTGCAGGTGAGGCTAATTATGTGAATTATTCCATTTCAAATAGAAAGCGATGATCTATACTGGACTGATTAGGAGATTAGCAAATAAAGCAAAAGATAAACAAATGTACTGAGAGATGATATATGCCCATGAAGCAAAACAACAACAAAACACTAGATTAAAACCAACCCAAATACTAATAAGCACGGACGAATGAATATTCCTAACCTGCAAAATGATTCCTCCATATAATATCAGCGATAGTCATTGGTGGGCCACCGGCAGGGTGTGGTTTACCTTTGTCATGGTCAGTCCTTATCATATCCATTAAGGAATTCTCCAAAGAGTGCAAGCTAAAAGCATCAAAGGGCCGATTCCGGTCCTGAAACACAGCAAAACAGAAGAAGGGCTGGGATTAAAGTCACCACAGTGGCTCACACACAAAACAAACACATGAAGGACATTTCAAGCTAGTGTGGCTGCAGCAGTTCTTAGATGTGACTCACGACAAGGTGAAAATATGAACGTGTATTATTAACCAACTTTAGAAACTTGAAACACGTTGCTGTAAAACTCCACATCTTGTCAGGTACATCGTGTTGGACATTATCTTTGAAATGTGTCTTGAACGTGAGCGTAGTTCATATATAATATAAAAACAAAGCTCTGTTATGTGTAGTTATTACACAATATGAAGGACACGATCATGCTTTCACCTTCAAACAGAAAACAACCTGCATGTTGAGCCCGGTTTGCTGGCTGGTTAACTTAAACAGAGCAACATGTCCAGAAGGATCTCAACCTTCTGGACTCTTCAGACTCTCAGAAAGTTAGAGGAAAGAGGGAGCTGACGTTTTGTCGTGTGCCTGACACGGGTAATTACCCTTCTCTTTGTACTGCAGCACCACAGTTGTTTTTTTTTTTTTTTTACCCTGGTGATTTATGAAACCTTTTCAAACTAATTTCCTGATCCCATCAGCCAGGACAGACTGGACAGTCACCAATACATCAGACACCTCCATGTTAAGGCACTCTGTGTGTGTGTGTGACTGAGTTTATGAGAATGACATGTGTGCCAAAGGTAAAGCTGAGAGGATGCCTAACTGTAGCTGGAGGCTTCAGCCCTGGCAGCTGTGTCCTGTGTCCGCTGCCCGAGCCGGGCCGCGATTGTTTGCACACTGTGGCTATTGTTGCCCGTTTGGCTGAGCATTCAAAAGTGTAATTCCCCCACACTCAGAACCCGACAGCGCCACATAGATAAAAATCTGCCCACTTGGTACAAATGGTAAACACTGAAAAAGCTGAGCTTTTAGTTTCCTTCTCCTACCCTCCTTTCTGACACATGTGGATGGGCAAAGTGACGGATGTGGGGTGGAGAGGGGGGGTTCACTGTCGTCAGATTACATGAAGAGATGACATATGCAAAAGTCCCAAACAGACGTGAGTGTTAAACACATCACATAAGTTCCCAGAGGGTGGAATGCAGGTTCAAGTTGCTTTTTCCTGACAACACTGCAGCTCGTATTTCCTCATGCCCCATAAAGACATAAAGAAGACAGACGCTTGTGATGAGAAACTTAATATGCATTTAAAACAGGGCTGAATATTTGTTTTTCTTGAATACATTTTGCTTAAAAAGGATACGGGCTGCCAGATAAAGAGGCAGCTGGATTATTTACAATTTTATGTTTCATTCTCTTCAGTTTTAGCAATTAGCAGAAAACTGAAAACAAGAAAACAAGCCCAAGCCCAAGGTGACATCTTCAAATTGTTTACTTGTCAAACATATGCAATTTGGGGGAAATAACGAGCAAATCTTAATTTCTGAGCAGCAAAAATAAATTGTTTTGCTTGATAATGTGATAAAATAGGATGGAAATTAGGTATAAATGAATGGAAGAAAGAAAAGACACTAGAAAAACCACATCGCAGTTCCATATACATACATCACTCATTACAAGCGTTTGACTTGTCTGTCAGTCTGCCAACTAACTTCCAACTTCCTGACCTGATATGAAGGGACTGCATTACCGAGAATCACACAGCAATCACTACCGCCATCATTTCAAATGAGGGTATCATCCGAGAAACTCATGTGACTTATCGTCTTGAGCCTCACGCTGACACGTTAAGCTGAATTCCACACATTCCTCTGCCTTTGAGCAGCAGCCAGCTGCAGACGAGTACGAGCACATTTCGGCGCACGCAGAACTCAACGTTTCACCCCGCGTTTCATCTTCGGCGACTGGAGAATACCGAGGGAGATCTACAGAATGCAGAAGTAATAGAAAGTACACCTGTCACCAGCTGTCCACGCGACAGACGGTGGGGCTTCTCCGTCTGCTGCTGGCTTTTCACTTCAGTGAACAGCCCAGCTGACATGTGGGACGCCGACCTTGCATTCTGGTGATAACGCTCCTCCAATTAGGGGTGTAATTGTTTAGCAGCTAAGTGTGACCTAGAGCTGGCATTGCATCACTGAGAAAAACTAGATCTCATTAGGGTTCATTGGAGTTTAAATTTCAAATATTTAGCTTAAAGCTGAAGCAATTAATCGATTCATTTGTTGACAGAAATATAATCTACTTATAAACTACTTTGATAAATGACTGATTGTTGCAGATTTCAGTTTTGCTCATTTTCTTTGTCACATCATTGGAAACTGAAAACTTACAAACATTGGAGTCCATCAGTCTGCAACAAGCGCATCTAAAAACATTGTATTAAATGTGGGTTAGAGGTTTTAATAAGGGCAAATCTGTAGCAATGTTATGTCTGACTAAAAATACAATAATAGTAATATTAGTAATAATAATAAACAGGCCCATTAAACATTATTGGAATAACTGCTGGGTAATTGTCTGTCTCTGACTGTAACTGCTGCAGAACAGAACAGAAATAGAGACACTGAGCAATAAAGACTCAGGAGGCCTGACTGACACTAACAATCATTATGTCCTCAAACGGCCATAAGTTTCTAGATGGTTGGAATTTCACCCTGTTTCATCTGCACAGGTAGCGCTCTCAGCCGTAACCAGGGAACCTGCTTTGATCAGGTGAACAAGTGCTCCTTTTACAGTAAAGTGGCGGTGGGGAGGGATTCAGCTGGCCTATTTTATATGTTGCCTTATTTGTCAGGCAGCATAGCTAAACATAGGGAAAACACATGACCAGCCATGTGAAAAAGCCTCATAGTACTGGGACTGTTCATCTTCAGGAGTGTCAGTCAGTAATCGCCCAACACTACCCACTGCACTGCTGGCTAAGACAGATCGGTCTTTTAGGATGTATTAATAATCATGAATGTATTTCATATATTAATATATATCTGACAGTAAAAGGGAAAAAGAAACCTGCCAGTAAATATTGGTGTGTATATTTATCTGCCCTACTGAAATCGTCTTAAGTCATTCTATGTTCGCATAATAAATCCTCAGCCAACACCTTGCTGCCACATATTGTGGTATAATTCTACACATTATTGGATTGCTGTGCTACTGAAACGTACACAGCACATTATTGACATATTTGAACCCGAATACGAGTCAAAGTGCAGCTTTCACACTAGAAATATTGAAAAAAAGAAACCCTCCGTTTACCTTCCGCATTTGACCTGCATTCAAGTTACGTTTCAGAGCCAACACCGCCCACTAGTCCCCTACAGCCAATCAGATGCGAGTATGGATGTTACTTTACATGCTGTCGGAAAGGTTACAATTCTACTAATAACAACGTTAAAAATAGTGACACAAAATCAAACACTTTTCTAGGCGATAATCCCCAGTGTTTCACCTTAGTTGCCATGTATTCTACGCAGACAGAAAAAGGTAAATTCACTAAGAAATAACCTAAGAATTAGGAAGCTTAATGACAAAAGAATGGTTTCTTCCATCACACGCTCTTTCTGTAGCCTGCTCTGATTTACAGCGTTACATATTTATGACAATATATATATAACTAACAATAATAAATATGTATCTTTTTAATTGTTAGGGGTGGACTGGAGCATGCATTTAAAGGGATTGTCAATTTGAGTTTGAAAAGTTACTAGAAGCACCTGAATGCGTCGCGTGTCCTATAAACCCCACAGTGAGCTGGCAGAGGAAATTGAGGTATTAAGTGCAATAAAGCGACTTTTTTTTTGTATTGACCAATTATGTCAGTCTCTGACAGGGTAAAAAATAAATAGTCAATGGTTAATAAATAAATGCCACACTGCCTCATTCCATTTACGACACAATCTGCCAGCATACGAGCCACATTTGCCTACAGAAATTTTGACAGCAACCGGCAAAACTCGATTATGATTTGTCAGTTTACATTCACAGAGGTCGTTGGTGACGACCTACACAAACCTCTTTGTATTAGCGCCCCTGTGGTTGCGTCCCTTTTTAACCCAAAGCATCACGGTTGCGAGAAACATTGTATGATGCAGGCCTGTGCCACAAAAATGACGTGTACAATTCATTTGTGAAATATTTCCTTATTTGCATATTTGCCCAGCTGACCTAACATGAGCACTGGCCCCTTGGTGATGCTGTGTTGGGGCTGATCTCATTATAGGAGACTACACATGGTTGAATATTCAGATTCAGAATTAATCATAAACATGGGGTGCAATAAGCTGAGAAGTCACCTGGTCGCGTTCACGCGTGATGTCAAAGTGCTCAACACGTTTAAACACAGGCTGAAGCATTAAAGCCAGGCCAGCCCAGGCCTGCTCTCGTTGGAAATGTGTGGATGTGTTTTTACCTGGAAAGGCAGTATGTTGTTACTGTTGTCAGTCCTGAAAGCGCTGTCCTCCAGCCAGGGCTTGGGGGTGAGGGGTCCAGGTCTTGGGAACTTGGGGGGTGCTATAACGTTGCTGGTATAGGGTTTTTTCATAGGGGAGATTGGGTTCAGGGAGCACGGCACGACCCCCACGTTCACAGCCCTGCGCGGGTCCCTGCCCGCCTGCAGCCCGCTCCAGGGGTTGGAGGCTGTGCTCCACGCGGCGTTTTGGTGATTATTCCACGCCGACGAGGAGCCGCCAGAAGACGACGAGCCCTTGCTGTTATTCATGACGGCGTGATAAGCGTTCCTCTGGGGGAAGGAGCCTTGGCTGGGGCTGACAGGAGATCTCCTCTGCTGGGGCTGCGGCTGCTGCTGCTGAGTCTGTGGGGCCAGACCGATCTGCGGGGAGAAATTACCCCCGAAGACCGGGTTGACGTGGTGGGGGAAGTTCTGGAACAGCATCGTCCCGTTCACGGAGGGGATCCCCTGGAAAAAGCTGTCGTCCACATCGTTTGTGGTGCCCGTGGACCAAGTGCTTACAAAGGGGGAGGAAGGGGAGGAGAGGGAGCCGCCGGTCTCCTGCGGCTGGTGGTGGAAGCTCAACCCGGGCAGGATCGGCGACTCCATCGGCACTTTGTCCCTGCTGGTGCTGCTCAGCGCTGACGTCGCTCGGTGGCTGCCGGTCGACGGGCTCTCTGACTCCGATGAAGACGAAGTGGGCTCCGATGACGGGGTCGGGGTGGAGGGAGGAGGGTCTACTTGCGTCGGATCTTGCTGATGATGAGGCTGGGCTTTGTTTTTGTCCATCAGTAAATCATCCTGCATGGTTTGCTGAGCTGCAACGGGGGGAAACAGAGACGAGGAGTTATTATTATAGCTGTAATGTAGGAGCTCGCACGCCGGGCTGGCTCGGCTGCTGTGGTATCTGAGGAACTGGGACAACTCCGGCAGGGATATGAGGTTAGAACCAGGCAACCGCAAAACGAATGCGTGATCACCCATTTAGCCGAAAAGCAGAGGAGGAAAAAAAGACAGCTGCCAGGACTATAACAGAATGACTCACAAATGAAACTAATTATACACACAGCATATGGCTGCAAATATTCACCAGATTTCGCCACGTCTCGTTTTTTCCTTCCACGCAGGAACTCCGACGCTGCAATGTGCGGTGTGTGTGTGTGTGTGTGTGTGTGTGTTTTGCCCAAGGACCTCCCCTATATTCATTTACATACGTCAGTAAATACAACTGTCCTTCAACAAGGTTAAAAGACAGTTCTACCTTGACCCACACATTTGACACACACAGACCAAACAAACAGTTTGTTATTAAAATGATTTCCTCGTAATGCCATTGAACGTGGCGCACCTACCTACCGCTCTCACTTTCCCACACAATAAATAATATATCGAGCTAAAGTGTAAAAGCAGACTCTGATAAATACGTGTGATTAGATGAATAAGTCTACAATGCAGGTGTCTCTATGAGATTAATACAAGGAAGAATTTATAGTGCACCGAGATCCGCATTGACACAACCGGTTTGCACTGACACGGTACAGCATGTACTCGCATTTTAAAGCAATAATAGACCAACTTAAAACCCAGACTTGACCAGGACTAAAGCCCTGCTCGGTGCTTGACTTGAGAGATTACCTAGGCGTATTGAAGAAGCTTTCATGCAAAGTCGTCCTTTTTGCATGTCAGAGACAACGCCTTGCAAAAAGAAACACCAGCAGCACACTCTAGAATAATATCAGAAAGCCAAAAAGTTGCCATATTATTAACACGAAATAACAACCAGAACGCGTAAATAGACCACAATACGTTGGATCATTGCAAGACCACACACTGAGCAACTGAGCATCGGCTTTATGTCAGCTGGGGCACATGAATGCACAACCATCATCCAAGGTTAACATCATGCTGAATGAAAGCCCACGATGACGCTGATAATGCCCCTCCGGACTCTGCCTGGCTGCAGGAGAGCTAACGTGCAACCTACACCGAGGCCTTTCAGATACATGGATGCAAATGTCTGCTGACTTTAGAAAGGACACTCCAGATGACATGACGGATAATTTCAGCAGCGTGATGGCAGTGGTACAAGTTGGCCTTTCAACATAATCGCAATAGATTGCCTTGCACGCATCACACCACCAGTTAATCCTTGTTTTCTCCTCCAAGAGCTGCGCTTCCAAGGTCATCAAAGCAGCACATTCAGCAGTGTACAGTGACTCACCTCACCGGCCCACTGCCACAGACACAGCCAAACCCTGACCCTTCAAATTCCTATTTATCGCGCTGATCGCGTACATTTCGTGAAGCGGTCTTCCCTTGAAATCCCCCTTTAATCCAAACGTATGCCCCTCCACACAAACAACAAAACAGCATGCACACACAACGTGGCCACGTCTGTGCCTAACGTGGAGTTTGAATTACCTTTTTTCGTTCACCTTTACGGACTCTGTAAATAAAGATATTTCTGTTTGTCCCGACTGGGTTTAGATATGACAAACCAGCTACCCTTGTGCCGAGATAGTCAGCAGTTGCCTCAACAGCTGATTGACTGCGGCGCATGGATGATACCGAGGAGGCTGTAGGGAGTTGTAGTTTTTCAATATGCAGTAGCTGGTTACCACATATATCTCTTTTCACACACAGACATTTTATATAAAATATATTAATAAATATTATTTCTATATAAATAACTTACAATATTTAGTTTAAAAGCTTTCTATTCTATGGTGTAATAAAAATACAAAAAATCTAGTAAAGCCAAGCAGATAGTGTCGTAGACTACACATTTGTCAGAAACGGGACGTCTTACCGTTATTAGAAATGTTTTGTAGCCATATGTGCATCTTCATGGTGGCTGTGTGCAAGAAGCTGTGGTTGTCTTTGTCGGGACTGGATTCAGAAGATTATTTTGACAGTTATGAGCCATGTGAAGGAGAGATGCAACAAGAAACTACACTTCCCATGCCGGAGGAACGGTGCCGTCGCCGTCGTTTTGATGACGCAGGCACGCACCGCCGTGCTATTTAGCGTCACCTCACAGACGGCCAGTCAATGGAGTCGAGCGGTCACGCCAATGCGATGTTATTAGTGACAAACGAGGCCGTCGTTGATGTTAAGGGGATTTTTATTTAAAATAGTATATCGGTCGCAGATAAGTATTATTTACAGTGTCATATGGCCGCTAAGGAATAGTTTTATGTTTAATATTTGTCCTGTTTGCAGCTGACACGCCGTAACAACACAAAGGCCTCTGTAGCTAGTTAGCGCTAGTTGTTCGGCTAGCTAACAACTGATTTAACCCCAGGTGCAGCAAATCAACAGGCGTGCCATTTTATCGTTTTATTTGTAACGCAGCTAATCTAATCTACGACACCGTCTAGACGACATTCGAGCACTTTTGTGTTTCTCGACGATAATGGCGGAAGAGAGTGCAGTGGTCATGCAGCAAAGTTTGGACAGGTGAGTTCAAGTTTAAAGCTAACATGCTGTTAGCAGCTACGTAGTTGGCTAGGTTTGGTTGTCAACTTTGTAGTTTTTAAAAATAATTATAAACTCGTCGACTCTTTGTATGTACACGTTTTAAATGGCCTGCTGGCTTTATGAATATCATTGTTTCATATATTTTAATAGCGTTCATACGGGACGTTTCTGGATGTGTTTAAAGTATTTCACCTTTCACTTTTATCAATTCGTAGATAACTATTGCTCATTTTGTCAAGCAAAGCAATGGCTGTCTAAATCCCACACACCGAAGTTGGTGAATTAAAGTATTACTGTGGCACGTTTTACAACTAACATAAAGTCACACCTGGACTCAATGAAGCAGGGTCCTTGGGCCACTGCTGATTACTTGGATCAGGTGTGTCCAGTCAATCGGAAGCTGCAAGTGCAGGGTGCATTTCTTATGATTACCAGGCAAACCTGTAGTCTATCACTTTGGAAGTCACACGAGGCATATAACTTTGACATGGTCTCGCACACTGGTCACACAAGTTCAATGTTGAATAAATTTAACATTCACAATTAGTCATTTTGACTTGACATGTATACTCATGCAGTATTACAAATCTTAAGTGTATGCACTATTCCCCCTGTTCTTTTCACTTTAAGAGGATCAAATGCCTGATCAGATTTGTTTTTTTTTAACAGATAAGCAGTCAGATTTGAAGGAAATGGTATTGCCAGTTTAATGTCAAACTCAATATTATTGTGCTCAGTGTTTGTAAAAATATTCTAGTATATGATGTGTTACAACTTATTTATGAGGTCCTTTATATTAATCAGTTTAAGTCAGGGATCACTGGATGACTTTATTTTTATAAACGCAGCATGACCACAGGTAAGCTGTGGTTTAAGTAAGGTGATATTTGCAAACTTATATAATTTTTCTTGGTACTAAAGTGTAAGTTAAATTGGAAAAACGCAAAATTGAAGTGCAAGTTTGTGTTGCAGAATCAGGTTAAATGTACTATAATCTAGTTATCTTGTTTTACCTTAAACGCAAGTCTAATTTCACAACTGACCAGACTAATGTTCACTCACTCTATTCCGTATGTAAGGCGGTAACATTAGATCGAAGCTTGTTGGTATGCTGTTTGCTTCCTAACACTTAACTGTTTGGTTTGTATAGTGAGTACTAATTTGTATGTAATATTGGACTTTGTGACCAATTTACAGTACAAGAAAGAAATTATGTGCATGTAGACTTTGTGAAATCTTCTTCTGCAGCGTTTTTTGTGTCAGACAATAACAGTGACAGTGTTTGAGTAGGTGATGGCAGAAAGATGTCATGTCCTCTTGCTTCTGGACAGTTGTGTGCTCGGCCTCTATCACTGACAAACATAAGGCTCCACAGGCTTGTATCTAGGTCTGCCACAAGCAGCCAGCTGTCCCTGAATGTTTCACAAATGGATGTGGGAGGCACATTTCCATCTAACCTTCTATTCTCATAAAACTTAATTGTCTTGTCTACATTTATTAGGCTTAACACTGGCCCTGTTGCCTTTAGTATGAATGGGCATATAAATAAGTGCTGTGAGTGTGTGCACGTCTTTAAGCCATAATGACTAAGCTACGGTGTGTGGCATTTTTCTGTTTGCAGTAGGTAGTACGTAAAAATTTTCGTATCTGATGGAAGGGTGTCGTCTGAGGAAAGTTATTTGCTGAATCACCCTGCATTTTTCGGAGGTCATTGTCATGCTGAAAGATTTTTATTTTATGTGCTTCCTAAAGAACTGACTTGTGAGACGATACTAAAGTAGCTATGCTTCCATGCTTTTCTTTGGAGTTGTCGTCCATCAGACCCCAGTTGACTGACTTCATGATGCAGTTCAGTACTGTTGGTGACACAAGCACATCCACTGCTGATGTGATGAGTATGATGTAGCTTTACAGGAGGTGTCCATAGTCTTTCACTGCTGCATATTCTCGATCATTCAATAAAGGCGCATATGCTGCCTGACCTTGAAAGCAATGGGTTGGCATTAGGTGAATATTTTAGTTTGAATTTGAATGTTTTGTACAAGAATTCACGGTGTTCAGGAGGCCATTTTTTACATGTACAGGCTTATCTGTGTGCTCTGTTCAACAGGGTTGAAGCGACAGAGGGCTGGAGATTAAAGTTACGTATTGAGGATAGCGTTTCGGAGCCGTTGTATTAGGTTCTCTCATGCTGTGGGACTGGGTTACAGGAATAGGAGCCAGCGAAACTAAGGGAGTGCTGGGTTTTGTTCCTGACTGTCTTGCTTCTGTGGAGACATCTGTCCACTGTTCTGCCCAACTTCGCATCATCAGGATGTGGCCACAGGATGTTTTTTTTTAATTACTTTTCCAGTTTTGCTGAAAAATCTTCTAATTGTATTTGGAGTGTCAGATGCCTTTTGATTATGGTGCAAGTGGAGCTCATATGGACAAACGTGTGAATGGAAGCCGAATGTTTCTGTCGTAGTTGAATTTAAAATTTGGGCCCACTCTGGGCCAACAGTGTCACCTGAGCACATTGAACTGGAGTCTCCACTCCTGCATTGTCATGTTTTATTCAGCACAAGGACAGTATTGGAAAGTCATCCTTTGCAGACAGCCATTGACCTGAACAAATAATCAGAGTTCGTCATCCAGTTTTTTACAGAAGACCGTCCTCTACTCCCCATGGGTCCAAGTAACAGAATGTGCCTAGAGCTCAGTATGATAGGCCATGGATTTGGCATTCATTATTTAGCTATAGGAGCACTACACAGGGCCAGTCAGAGGTTTGGACAGATGCGGCATAGACATTATTAAAATGACTACTGTAAATAAATATATTTACATAAACATGCACATCATACATTAGTATTGTCTTCTAATAGCACACATTTGATAAAGGAAGTTTATTAAAGAGGTTAACTGATCATTATAAAACCATTTTTCACTGATTGTAACATAGCTGAAGATTTGACCTTAATGTAAAAGGTTGGAAAAAGCCTGTGTCCTATGAGGTTTTTTTTTTTTTGTTCCATCCTTGCTGTCATTAAAAGATGTGAAGCTTTTTCAGACCGATTTGATAGTGGGGGCATTTAGACATGTTCATGCCCTTTTATATGTTTCAAGAAACGTCCAGATCTGAGTGGAACGGGTGACTAGTGTGGCAGTACTAGAACACATTTGGGGGGGCGTTGTGTTGGGGTTGCAGGACGCGTCCATTCCAGTCCTACTGTTACCTGGTGGAGAACTGGAAACTGTAGATAAGTGTTATCTGGCCAGACAGACGGCTGGTTGTCAAAACCCTGTGGGAAGAGATACTGACCTTACACTCATCCCGTATTGGATTAAGACCAATCTTTTTACCGTTTGTAGTCTACTGTATTAAATATTAATATCCCAGATAGTTTCCTCAGATAGGGGAACATAATCAGTCATAATCAGAGTTGATTGACTATATTGCAGTTGTGCCTGATCCGTCAGCCTATAACTGGGTTGATGGCAGCAGTCAGCTGCCCAGGGAATCAATCTTGCTGGATGATTTGGTAATCTTGACATCTTGGATCTTGTTTGTTTTTTTTTTATTCTTCGTCAAAACAAGATCACCTGGACTATAAATGCATTTGTGTCCAGCTTTTATTAAAACCTGTATTTATAACTGCCGATAGTGTTGGTGTTTCTTCTTCTACTGTAACAGAAAAACACGATGACCCTTTCAGGCTCAGTCTGATACATTATGGAAGAACTATAGTGTCACAGAAACTACAGGGAACTTGATGTTTCCCAGATATTTGGACGGGGTTTATTGTTCACAGTAATCCAGTTGGTCTGGGAAGTAACACTGCAAACAGGCCAAACGCACACAGCTACTTTGTTAGAACGAAGGGGGGTTTAGAAAATCTAGTTTATATTGCTTTTCTCTCCGTCATGTGAAAGAGGAGTTTGTGGAGAAGAGCATGGAAGATATGTTGGGAAGAGGGGGGTGTTAAAACATGGTTTGGCTTAAGGCCAGAACAAGACATTTGTTTGGGTGTCGCAGCCAAAGGAGAGGCTGTGTCCTTCCTGCCTCCCCCTGTTTTCACTTCTGTGGTTTATCAAATAATTGTGTTCACACTCACTGGGATGTCCTGGTTAATTTGAGTTTGAGTAGCAATCCCAAAGGTCCTTAGTCATTTCACTGACTGATGGCAGCACTGAGAACAGCTTTCAGTGCTAATGAAAGTGGTTAATGGAAAACATTTGTCAAAGGCAGCATTTCCTCAGCCTGTTAGATTTCTCTTGTAAATGAACACAGTTTAGGTTGACAACACTTGTGTACAATATGGAGAATAGGCTTGTTCTAGTGGAACCCTAATGTTAGTTCGTCTGTGGCAGTTTCCATCTGTCTTTCTGTATTTTTAATTTTATTACATTGTCTTGATCATGTGGTTTTTGTTTTTTTAAGGAGCTGCTGGGTGTGCTTTGCCACAGACGAGGATGACCGTACGGCAGAGTGGGTGCGTCCGTGTCGCTGCCGTGGCTCAACCAAGTGGGTCCACCAGGCGTGTCTGCAGCGATGGGTCGATGAAAAACAACGGGGCAACAGCACAGCACGTGTCGCCTGTCCACAGTGCAATGCAGAATACCTCATAGTCTTCCCCAAGCTGGGTGGGTTACAACTCAAAGTAATAAACTAGGTCCTCAAAATAATGGCAAGAGCAAGATTACAATTCTTTCTGAAAACTTAAAACAATTGAATATTATGTGCAGTTGGCTTCCATTGTGATGAGTGTTATTTACAGTATAGTACTGCGGGAATGAAAAAGGTCAAGGTTGTATGATAAAACATTAAACCGAGCTAGAACATCCGATTTTAATTTGGTGCACTCAATATGTCGTGACGACCAATTTTCTACCAGCTGTTCACACTGTAGCGGCATTATAGAGCAGATTTCCATGTAAACAGACTCCTGAAGCTGCTCTTTGAGAGCACTCTTTACAGCTACTGCCTGTAACTGCATCCAAAGCTCGGAGAGCTGTTCAGCTCGTCTTGCCTGAGGTCACGTTTATTTACTTCAGAGGCAGCGTAGGTTCTGTGGTGATCTGGGTAAATATTTCCTTTCAGCCTGACGAGGAACAGTGGAGCTCACTTTCACTTTGCTCCACGCTCACTGGCCAGCAGCAGTATAGAGAAGCAGCTGCTTCCATTAGTCTCGCACGTCAGAGTGACGAGGGCTTCAATTGTTCCCAAACACCAGCTATGACTCAATCGAGTGAAAATGCACTGCCATGGTTTGTTTTTTTTATTTGCCAGTTCAGTTTTCCTTCCTTGTGTCAAGATATCCTGACGTCTCTGACTTGTTTCTTGAAACGAGTCATTCACAGAAAAGGGTGAAGAAAACAAAAGGCAAAAAATGGAATCCCTTCGTTACATTTGGGTTGATGGATGGATACTGATCCCCAAATGACGACTTCAGTTTTGCAGTAGCTGATAAAAGAAATGTAGAAACAATCCAAGATGACACAGGACAAATGTGAATACAAGGAAAAATACACATCTAACGAGAAACACGAACAGGTTGTCTGACCTACACGAATATCTGTAATTGCAGGAGTTGACAATCAGATGTGTAGTAATTGACAAAGGATGGAACAGACTGTTGGAGCGGCGCTCTCTGTCAGGAAGTCATTGTACAGGGGGGTGGCTGACAGGAATGACTGGTAGATCTCCCCCATCCTGTTGCACGTGTTAAAGCACATGAGCTTTCTCAAAGATTCTGCTCTATCCCTTCCTGTAACCGGCTTCCGCGTTGGATTTCTAGCCCAGTATATACCATATTTAAGGTTAATAGGTCAGACGTCACAAGGTTACCCACTAGGCACTGGATACCTGCCATTTCAAAGTCAGAAGTTGCAATCTGAGCCAGGAGCTGGCCTGAAGATAATGTTGGGCTGCAGGCCTGGACTGGTTGGTAAACAGGTTTGTGTATATTTATAGTGACCAGGGCTGTGCTGTCACTCAGTTTAGCGATATAAGCAGAAGGTCTCGGCTCACCTTCCTTAGACTTCCACTGCCACTCTGGAAAATAACCCTTTGTATGTCTGTTTCCCCCTTAGAGACCAGTCTGTTGCTCCCTGTACTCTAGAGTTTGGCTTGTTAACTCCGTTTTCTCGCTGTGCCACATCATTAGGAAGTCTTTGTGGTCCGTTTTTCTTGGCTAGCTCTTGATCATGATCAGCTTTTGATGCCCACACCAAAGTTTGTTCATTTTTTTGTAATGTGTCTGAGTTTTCAGGAGGTTTGGCCAACAGCAATATAGCATTGTGATGGATGAGCCACGGGTTTATCTTGAAAGCGAACTTCCTCTTCACTGGCTGAGCTGCTGAATGATGGTACCCCTAGAGAATGATGCAGCAGTCTACTGCCTCCATTACTCTTCATTTATTGAGACCTTTAAATAAGCAACCAGAGGCTTGTTACCTGTAGTTTTCTTTGGTTTCCTTTTTTTGGTTTTGACAGTTTGAAAAACGCAGACACGCAGCTTCCTCTTGGTCTTGCATTTTCATAGACCATATATGTGGTTTTATTGTAGGGGCTATAATGAAATGCTTCTGAATAATTTACAATATCCAAAACTACTTGCATAATTACACTTAATGCCCTTAATCTGCATCTCCCACCCCGTCTCCAGTGCTGAGGTGCAAACTTTATACTGCCGGATTACGAAAGATAACTCCTGTGCTCAGCTGTTCAATTGAGACTGTTTCTATCCCACAAATCTGTATCCACTGTTGTCTTCACATGTTTGGAAATTATAGATGTATTTTTCCTTTCCGAATAAAAAAGAGTGGCACGCAAAGTAGACATTTGAGGTGTGGGCACTCGGTATATAGACTTCATGGGAGGAAATGGAGTGGGAGTTTGGGGGGGTGCGGTGGGAGCACAGTCACAGGGAAGTCTTATGTAGATGGAGCAGACTGAGGTGCAGACTTGTAGACACTTTGTTTTGATGACAAATTAGGATTTACCCCTTTCCCCATCCCAATAACAAGTGTCGAGGCAGGAATACAACGATGCTGGATGTGTCTGGGAGAGGGAAACAGAAGGGGAAACTAGGTCACTGGCCGAGCCACTGAGCAACTCGAGCCCTGACGGAGCAGAGAGGAGACGGGTGTAGTGATGAGTCCATGAAATCGCACCACCAGTGTTTCCCTGTGACTTAAGCATCATGTTCACAGCACCGTCAGAGCCCACGTCTCTGGTGTTGCTACGTTATAAAGAACAGGATGTACCTTGTGCATGATCTGTCCAGCAGAGCTCTTTATGCAAACATTGCAGGCTGAGTTGCTAATTTAGCTTCTCTGGCGTGTGACATCAAATGCTACATGCAAAGCGTTAGGTTTATTACTTGAACTGTTGAGTTTCGTCACCTTCATTGTAGTTGTTTGCATTTAGTGACATACGGCACATCCTCTAAGAAATGATGCTGTTCTCCGTTTTAAACCAAATCTATCAGCTGAAGAGCTCCAGTGTCTAGATGCAGGTCAGGCATTGGTGAACTTTAAAGTGAGCAGGACGACTTCAGTGTTTGTTTTGCTTGTGTCCATTCGCATTTTAGTCCAAACCAGCGTTCTTATGCACTTGTGCATTATACAGGCAGCCAGTTGCTGTCTTAACACGCTGTGATTCCATTTGCTTAGCTTCATAAGCTGTGGTATTTGCGGCAGATTGAATTGGTCCTCAGGTAAAATGTTAATTTGGTGTTTGGTCACAACACTGATTTGGGTGGTAATGGTGTGGACGGGTCTGCTGCTGAGACCAGCTTATTCTACAGGCTCACAAAGCGTTACTCCTCCTTGACGTTGGCCTAGCATCAGATTGTTTTTAATCACTTATAGCGTCGTCAACACTGCAGCCTCCAAAGAGCTGTGTAACTATACGCTGTTCTGGCCGTATTCCCACTAGCTGCAGAGCCAGAGCCAGCCTATCGTGCTAAGTTGGCTGCCAGTAGAACTCAGGAGTACAGCATGTCCTTGCTTCTCCTACTTTACTGACTTTGTCTAGAAAGAGTAAACAAGCCACCTGGAACCTTATGCCAGCGTTCAAGCCTAGAACTGAGGAAGTGCACTTGCACTTTCCCCCTCTCTCATCCCCCCTCTTATAATTATCCTAATTGTGGAATCTGCTGCCAGTGGCTGAAATGAACTGCTCCGCTCTCGTCCCGCCAGTTGCCATTAAGGGCAGCCCAGCTCCCTTTGGCTGCAGTGCTGTATTGCTTAGGTGGGGTGAAAGAGGAAATGATTCCAATGCTGTCATCAAAATATGCCATATTATTGCACTTGAGCGCTGTGAGATCAATCTGGTCATCAAACACAGGTGCACTAAAAGGAGCCCTGGAAAGCATCAGAAGGCTGGTAGCAGATGAGACGGTTCAGAATTAGTTCAGAAATCAACGTGTGATATTTCCCGTGAGTGTGGAGCAGCATTTAAAAGGGCCGACAGTTTCCAACTTGCTTTGGTTTCTCCTTAAAATGCGCTGGAGCACTGCTGTCTGAACAGAAAGCCCTTCAGCGTGGGCTGCTCTAAACTCACAGCTCCTGTGATTAGAAATGTTGGCTGTTACAGGGTGTGTAGCTCGTACTACCTGGGGCGTCTGCCTGCTTGTGGCAGTACTTTTATTTATATTTGACAGCCTTGCTGTGGCCTGGCTGTACAAACAGCTTCACAGTGTCGGGTCTTAACAGTAAAACCACTTACCTCTAAAATAACCAGAGAGCCTCAGAATTAATTCTAGAAAGGATAAGTTAAGCATTGTGGTCTCCCTCAACAACTAAAAATGTATTGGCTCAGGTGTTTGCGTTAAATGTCTCGCTCTTGTGTGAAGACTTGGCATCTGCCTAAACATACTGCAGCACGTTTAAGCGATGGAAGCTTTCTATTGGGGCTCTGCAGCTGGTTGGTAATAAATGAATCAAGGCCAGGAAAGTGTTGATTCAACCAATGATGACTCGGCATGGTTTCAGCATCGCCTTTCTCGAGAGACGAGCTCGTCTCTCAGAAAGCCTGTTGAAATGAACTTTGAACCACTTTATAAAATATGCTGTAATGAAAAGTATGCGACCTGTGAAAGGAAGTTCGGGGCCTGGAGATCCAGACTGCTATGCTGCAGATCCATTCACTGCAACACATCAGTGCCCAGTGCTGTTCTGTCCCTCCTGGCAGCGTCCCCACCCCGCTTCCCTCCCACTGACTCCTGGGCCAGTTATTAATAGAATGTGGATGGCTCAGAGTGATGAAATCAGGTTGCCTCCCTGTAAATATTGCACGAGTTCCCTGAAGACGGCCTGGAATGCTAGAGGATGTACCAGAGCGTTGTTGGAGTTCAGACTGGGAGGGAACTGTTCCATAGACCGGTTAGGACTTTACATTAAGCCTCATTACATGCTTGTTGAGAACCAGCCCTGCTTTTAATCTTGGTGGAACCTGCCTGAGAGGACTCCTCCCTGTCAAAAAAACTCCAGGCGGGCTCCATAACCGGCCTGATGCAAGCTTTGTTACAGCAGGAAGCGTAACGTCAGTCTTGTCACCAGCCCGGGCGACGTTTATAATGCGAGCTTCCTCGTGTGTAGCAGGTCGTTTAGAGCTCTTTTAATACAGGTGATGGTCTGGTCCTGGAACAAAGGAAACTTTGTCACGGCTCAGTGGTTTAGTTACTTTGTCGTTTCACCCATCAGCTCGACTCCTACACAGGAACAATACGCTCCTACACCCAGACTATAAAGACTGATTTTGTGGTGAATGCTTTTGTTCCTGTATCCGTCTCATGACCTTCGCTGTACAAACGGTTTATTGGCTGATATTTAGTCTGCATTTATCACAGTACTTCACAGTTGGCTTCGTTACAGGCTTAAGTGGGGTCTGTAGTCAACTTGGAGGTGTCTACTGTTGAGTTCTCCAGAAATATGAGATGTACTGATGGTGTTACTTCCTCAGGTCCTGTGGTCTATGTTCTGGATCTGGCTGACAGACTCATCTCCAAAGCTGGACCTTTTGCTGCAGCTGGCATCATGGTGGGCTCCATCTACTGGACCGCTGTGACGTACGGAGCGGTCACTGTGATGCAGGTACAACCATCGGTCTGTCTTTAGTTCAGAAAAGCTCAAAGTGCAGTCAAGGTTGAGATTCTGCCTGCGTCTGTGTAGCTGAAGCATGTCGGGCACATCAGAAATTAAAGTTGGAACAGTATGATCCTGTTACTTTTTTCCTTGAATTGTAGGTGAATCAGTTTAGTCTGGTTTTCCTTTCTGACAATCCCCTCTGCTGTTCAGGTGGTGGGCCATAAGGAGGGACTGGATGTTATGGAGCGGGCCGACCCCCTGTTCCTGCTCATCGGTCTGCCCACCATCCCAGTCATGCTGATCCTCGGCAAGATGATCCGCTGGGAGGACTATGTCCTGCGTCTGTGGAGGAAGTACTCGAACAAACTGCAGATCCTCAACAGCATCTTCCCAGGTACAAAATGTTCATTTAACTTTATTTTGTCTTGTCAAAACGCACTTCTACATGGATATTAATTATTTGAATATTGCTGCTCTCTTCAGGGATTGGCTGCCCAGTTCCTCGTATCCCTGCAGAGGCCAGCCCCCTGGCAGACCACGTGTCAGCCACGCGGATCCTTTGCGGCGCCCTGGTGTTTCCCACCATTGCTACCATCGTGGGGAAGCTCATGTTCAGTAGCGTCAACTCAAACCTGCAGAGGACCATCCTGGTGGGTACAACCAGAAACTCCTAATACATCAACGCAGAACAAAGTACCAACAATCTCCTCATCGCGTATTCAGCTGCCTCCTGCTGCTGCCACGCTTCAGATACCACAGATGTCTTTTACTCCACCGCATTTACCAGCTGTAGCTACAAGTTACTTTGCATATTACGAGCATATATTCAAACCACATGATCATAACATGATGACGTGTCGGTAAAGCAGCTCAGCAAAGTGGCTTCACGTCAACCAGCTGCAACTTTTAGCTTTCTGCTGCATGACTGGTCCGTTTTAGCCAGTGCTACACACACACTTCTCCTGCTGTAAGTACTCCCTAAATATTGATTCTGCCCTGAAAATGGTTCCAACACATGCATTATTCACTGCTGTTTGAGTGACGTTTAGCCATCACCAGTGCCCAGCGAAGACTCGTCTTCAGTAGGAATCACCACAGATGGGGCGCGTCTCAAGTCTTAAAAGCAGCCGCTTCCCTCAATTGCATCCTTCTCATTAGAGATGCATGAAAGGATCCGAGTCAGATGCGTTAGATGTCCCCTTCTCTTTCTTAACCCGCGTTTTACTGGGATGTTCTTAAACCATGAGTTGGTAACTAGTTTGTGTTGAAACCTTACATTTGTTTTTTTCTCTGTCACAGGGAGGCATTGCCTTTGTAGCCATCAAGGGGGCGTTTAAGGTGTACTTCAAACAGCAGCAGTACCTGAGACAGGCCCACCGCAAGATCCTCAACTTCCCTGAGCAGGAGGAGGCGTGAGAGGCCGCACTGAGCGGCAGGACGGACTACATACCCACCTCTGCAGGAGTGGTGAGAAGGGAGAAGATGGCTGTAGGACTGAACAGACTTGAGCTCAGCATCGCCCCCATATCCCTACTCCTCCCCCTCCCTCTCCTCGTGAAGCTGACATTCTGCGCGAGCATCCCGACCACCACACATTGTTTTTAAACTGCGACGCTTTCGTTCGGTGACGACGGATCAGACTTGTGGACTCGTATCGGCGCATGTTTGCAGTTACGCTCGCATTAACGCGCCACATCTTTCCTAAAGAACTCTGTTGAAAACACGCAATCACTTAACTAATACTTATTGTGAACGTATTGTATTTTAAGAAATGCAGGGCATGTGTAATTAGAAAGTTTTATAATAATAAATGATTGTTTTATAATGTTTATTTTGCAGATTTCCCCTTTGCCAATGTTGGTTTCTATTGAGTGATGTTCAGTGTATGGAATGTATTAAACAATAAAATGTCTTTAACAGTCGTTTGTCATGATGCAGCCAACCACAGCCAGGAAGCAGAAATGCTTTAATGTAACGCACCACCAACCGTATGCTGGTGCGTTCAGAGCCTGTATTATTCAGAGGGGCTTTCCTTTTTCTTTCACACACCTGGGCATTCTTCTGTGGTTGTTCCTGCCTGATCTGGGTAGGTCGAGTTTTGTTGCCAGGAGACGGTCTCTACCATGAGTGTATTAAACGAATGTTTCAGCGCTTCTTCCAGAGGCGACATTTAACGCTTCAAATGACACTTGATGCAGAACATATCTCCCTGAAATGTCGTGTCGCCAACATCAGAAATAGTTCAGGGTTTTACTAAAGGTACAGATTTTTTTTTCCCTCCCCCAAAAATGACAAGTGGCTTGTTGCTCACGCTGGGGTTGATGCAGATATTTAGGACGGAAGCTATTAAAAATAAGCTGCTGACATGTGGTCAGGGCTCCTTGCCATTAAAGGGTCAGTTCACCCAAACATGTTTTCTCTGTATAACATGCGTATTGTCTTGGTTTTGATTTTTTTTGATTTATGGAATATTTTTCTAAAACATTTGATTTCAATGCACATATAATCAGAGCACATTAATGGTAACTGCTAAAAGGAATTTGTGTAGGAAGCAAATGCAAACAATTTTTTTGTGTAAATTGAGCTCAATGCAGAAGTGTTATATTTAAAATGTGTCATGTGGCAAGTCCTGCAGTGTGTTAAGCTGTAAATCCTGCTCACAGGAAATGTGAGAACCTATAATGTGACTTCCTGTGGAAAAGTGACGTAGCTGATCACTTTGAATATTTAACCCGCACGTTACCTGTGCCTGCTTTACACGAGCTCCCACATACTCACTGTAAACTCCCCTCTGCCAAAAGAAAAAGTGTGATCTGTGTTGTACAGATGTTGCTTCTGACTTTAGACTTCCATGGTATCAGTTCTGTGAATAAATGTATTTTTCCAAATGGTTTCTATGGTTTGAGATTGCGAGGAAAGGAAAGTACCAGAAACACGAGGTTCCGATCAGTTGTTTATTAATTAGAAACACGCAGGAGACAATAAAAACACACCTAAAACATCAGCACTCTTGCATCACAAGCCTGTGAACCCAACTACCCCAATCTGCCTTAAAGACACCCAGAAATGAAAAGATTCTGACCCGATCCTTGCGAAGCCCCCCAAGCCCGATATGTAACGTTAGATTCTGCTGGATGCGCTGCCAGACAATGTCAAGCTACTGCTGCTGCTGGGTTTAACCACAATGAAATGGCATCTTTTACCGCAGTAGTTGGTGAAGCACGAGGGCCCCGTGTGTAAATGAACAAACTGAAATGGTTTTGATCCGACACAGTAAAATGCTGGAATACGTTGGAGAAGCCTCATGTGTAGCACAGTCACACAGGTGCTGCCCTACAGCATCCTCACCCTAAATCAAAGCAGCATTGTGTGAACGAGTGATGAGCTAGACCTGAGAGCAGGTGTGTCCGGGCGCGGAGAGGGGATTAAATCCTAACTCAGACTTTTGGCTGTGGGCTGAAGTGGCTAACAGCTCCACCAGCAGTGTGGCTGCTCTTTGTCAGCAAAGCTAGATGGCACCTGAGAAAGCAGGTCACGCTCGCACTGCCACGCACCACTAGCCTCTGAGAACACAGTCTGGCATCAGCGTGGATCCAGAGCTCTGTCTCATTCTGCCTTACACCCTCCCCCCCGCCCACATCATTATGTTTATTGCTTAGTGAGAGAAGTGCAAATATTCAAAACACAGAGAAGTCCAGACAAGAGCTTTTCTCCAACCCCTTCCTCCTGACATCAACTTGAAAAGCAGCATTTCTGACATCTATGCTGCGAGAGCCAATGCACAGTCCAGCAATTTTAAGAGGGAGAGATCAGATCCACCAGGACTGTGTCCTAGATCAGACCAGGAGCAGCCAGATCCAAACTAACCGATGTCCCCCTGGAAAGGCACAGGCTGCAGAAAGTCTCACATGAAGGTTTAAAGTTTTTAAATGAAAAAAATATCTACAGCCACCGTTTCCTTCGAGTTAAGATGGACAAGGATTCAATCACATTTAGTGAACAAAGGTAGATGACGCTGATAAGTGTTTTTATTTTAATCACTAATAAAATTGAATGTAAAAAAAAAACAGCATGCAGGTAACCCCTGAGATGTCTGAATTACATACTACTGTAAAATGCAATAAAAAAAAATAAAAACACTTCATGGGCATGGTTCTTTACGAGCTCCTCAAAAGGCTCCCAACATTTTACCAGTTTACAAAGCAAAAGCATTTCAAAACTTGTGAGGATTAAAATAATTATAAGGCAGATATTCTCCAGAAATGCAGAAATTTGAATAAAATGTTCTGACGGACCGAGAGCTTTCTGGAGAGTCGTGGCGCCTTCAGCAGTTACGTGGCAAACATGCCGGTAGAACACATAAAAGAGAGAAGACCTTCGAAGAGCTACAGCCTCCACTTCATCACAATGAACCCACTCCCGTTTTCAAAGCAGCACATCTGAGTAATTCAAAGGAAACGCCTCCTACCACGAAGCTTCTGCAGTACACTTACACTCATTTAAAGGGATCTGGCCCTCATCTGATTAATATTGGGGTTTTTTTAAGCTTGTCTCTACGTCTTCTAAAGAGCCTACACAGTATCGTGACGCGTGTCGAGTGTTTCGTCTCCTTAAACATGAGGTGAGTCTGGTGCGACCTCTATCGCTATCACGACAACCACGGCTAACTTTATGATTCAAATACACGCATTGGTTTCCAAACATCTCTTCTGGTGGCTTCAGCCTGCCACACACACGCACACACACAGACGCACGCACACACACGCACACACACGCAGGCACAGTCAGACAGTCTTCGCGACAGGAGGAGCGGTCACCCTTCCCAGCTCCTGCTTGCCCTGCGGGCCTCGCTCACAGTTTGGCAGCCATGAAGTTGATGTGAGGCTTGGCCAGGGGGAACAGAGGCAGGCTCCTCTTGAACTCCGTCATGTCCTGGATCAATGAGGGCTGTGGAAATCAAGAGTCAGCAGGTCAGAGGCAGCACCAGCTAAATGTCCTTCTATGTGGGTCACAGAGCTTCTTCTAAATATCTGGACATTAATGAAAACAGTATGGAAACAAATTATTCTACCGACGAGACATCTGAATAAAAAACAAAAAACGGTCATCGCAAAATACTGGTGACTAAATGTGTGCATTTGTAAAAACCGTTTTCAACCTTGTGCTCTCAGAAGTGAGAAAATGTAGCTAATGAATGTGTGTCTGCAGACAAAGAACTCCACCTGTGGCAGGGAGGGAGCAGGGGCCAGGTTGACATCATTCTGAGCAGGGAACTCTCCCACTATTGGACCTGGTGAAACAAAAGCAGACACACACAGGTCAACGTTGCTCGGAACCCACTGAGGTGACGTTTGTGCAACCGACACGTGTCTGTCCACAGGTACTCACAGGAGTCCATCTCTCTGGACAGGACGTGCACGGACACTTTGTGTCTCTTCGGGGCTTCGACTCTCAGGCGATCCTGCGCAGACGAAGACAGACAGACGGGATGAAGGTTTCTGGCTTCTTTATGTTTCATTACAAGAGTTTCATTCATTGTCTAAATATCTGTGGAAAAAAATCCAGTCCATCGCGAACAGTTACTGGAGTGACTCATCACTGCACGTAAAGAGCCACAGAAGAGGCTCCGTGTTGTGACGGCCCTGTGGAGACTTAGCTACAGTCTCTGGACGGAGGATTATATTAGACTGAAGATTTGGCTCATCTGCAGTCAGACAGCATCAATCCTACCGACCTCAAATAGGGGGAAACAACACAGAGCCTCCGCGATTGCTGCTGTTATGACATTAGAAATGCATTATTCTACACGGGCCTGTAACGGTTTCTGCCAGGCTCAGATAACGCCAATTCTTTCAGCGGCTGTGTGTCTCTGGCCCTTTATCCGCCTTGAAGCGGGCTGGCTGGCTGTCATTACGGCAGCTGATATGCTGCGAGCATCCTGTGTCCGTGTCACCTCCACGGGCCACGAATAGAAGCAGGAGGAGATGAAAGCTGGGGGGGCAGACTGAATCCAGGAACAGTCAATACGACTCTGGTTATCTACAGTAAGAAGCTCAACATGACTCGACTCATTGCTCGTCACTATAGAAATTCTGTTGTCAGCTTAATTCTTTCTAGTAGAATTGCTGTAGAATTTGAGGTTCAACCAGCAAACAGGCTCAGTATTGTTGCAGGGAATATTTCTGTAATCAAACGAATTGGCTTATAATCCTGTTTGAAGCGAAGTGTGAGCTGAAGTTCAGAGACTGCAGCTGGTCGCGGGCGGTACGGGAAGTTCACGCGTTGCACTACTCACTCTGTAGAACTGCATTACGTTTTCCTTCGTCAAAGTCTTCAGATACGCCACTTCGATGTTATCTGCAACACAGCAGGGAAACCACCACCAGTCACTACCGCAGAAAAGAGGAGACACATGAGAAACATGCTGCTAACAGCAGCTCAATCTCACCGTGAGCTCTGACTAATCGTTCGTGCTGCATGTTTTTCTGTGCCCTTGGCGTCGGCCCTGTTAGCTGCCTGCCCTGCTAGTATCTGTAATCACCACCCCTCCCTCTGCGGCCTTTCAGCGTTGCCATAACTCGGGGCTTTAGGCAGATTACCAGTGAACCAGACCCATTACAATCCATTATGGTGCTCAGAAGAGTGCTGCAGGAGAGGAGTGTGCTACGGCTGCAGATTATTTCGGGCTTTAATCGATCCCAATTTGTGCAGCTCTCAGCAACATCCTGCTCACCTCTGGGACCGAGCAAAGTGTTGATCACTCTCGAGATCTTCTATTTGAATTTCAATGTAACACGAGCGCTTCACGATCATGGTCACATCAGAGAGGGTTTACAAAATGAGAAGGTGTGTTACTATTATTACGGTGAGAACAGAATTAAAAGTTAGCAGCAAGGTGAAGAGGGCAGCTGCGAAGCCTCACCTCTGTCAAAATTATACTGCTGGGATATGATCTCCCCCCAGTACTTGGCACACTCGGCAGACAGCTTCTTAGGCTTGTCCAGGCGGCGGATGGCCAGGGCCTGGATGTGCTTCTGGAAGGCTTCCTCGCTCATCTCGTCCACGGCTTTCTCCATGGTGCAGAGGAAAGCTTCCACGCGGCTCTCCAGGTAGTGCGGCGCCTTCTCTGACTGGATGATGAAGCGCAGGCCTTGAACTCCATTAGCTCGCCGGGGCCCACTGAACACAATGTAGCCTTGGGCACGAAGAGAAGACGTATAAGAGATCAGCAGAACAAACACACAACATACCGTGTGTTAGGAAGAAAAACACTTTGCTCCAAACTATTAACTTATGTTACAGGAAGGACTTTCATGCTGCATTCATCTTAAGCTCAGTATTAGGTCATTTTACTGCAGCACGGCTTCGTCTGAGCATCACACTGCGCCTTGCGAACTCACCCAGCTGTTCTTTGGTCCTCAGCGTGTTGAAGCAGGGCTCAGAGATGATCTGACAGAACAGCTCCAGCAGCATGTTGTCGTGGGTGGTCTGCATGTCTGTCTGGTAGTAGATCTCAATGCCACAGTTGTTGTGCACCTCGTTCCTCTGCTGGTAAACGTACCAGCCACCTGAGAGCAGCAGATTTCTCGTTTTAAAAACATGTTAATGGCCCAGATGTTCTACGTTTCTATGTGTATCTGAAATTCACAGTGGAAATATTCAAATACATTTCTATCTAAATATTTTAGTAATTTTCATTCCCCTCATTCTCATGATCCCCAAATCCACCTTGATTCATGAAAGACCAGGACAGAAATGTACTAATCAGTCCAGTCACACGGTCATTTCCTGTACGGCAGCTGCATGAAGTAACTTGCACAACTGAAGCCTGTTAAAAACTAACGAGCTGTTTCAGGTGTAGATGTGCAGTTAAGCCGAGTGTAACCGAGTTAAATAGGAAGGTTCAGGCAGAGGACACTGGTGACGCTCTCCTGAAAGGTTGAATGCCAACATTATGTCTGTTTTTTCTTTTGCTGAGTGACTATAAAGTGGTGTCTGTAAAATGACTTGGAGGAGTCACCCATTGTAACACAGGAGAAAACTTGGCTCCTTTCACGCTCGGCTTTGGCTTGTTGTGATCAAGTTTACTCTGAAAGGGGTGCAGGCCGAGGCTGGTACATTCATGCACATGCTGACTGAGCACGGTGGCTCTGTGCTGAGGGAGTATCCACACCTCAACATCTTCCTCTCAGCACGTCAAACCTTTTATTTAAAATGCTTAGGAAATATAAGCAGGGACCAGATTAGCCCTTTTAAACAGGAAAGATCACATGACGACATTGCTACATTACCAAAAAGAACGAATGACTTTAGTTTTGGTTTTCAAGCCTGTCAATTTTCCAGTGCTTGCAGAAAGACTGTTTTGACTTTTGGATGTTTCTTAATGGTCAGATTTCTGTGAACCTTTCCTTCTGAAGCTTTCTGAGAATACACAAACTGTCAGCCTTTTTTTGTGTTTACATCCTTTACGTCTTCCTGTGCTCCTGCTCTGTGTCTGACTGGCAGTCTGGAGCCACGCATGGAAAATCCCTCAGCGAGACACAGGATGTCTCCAGGTGGCCCTGCGCAGCTCTGGTTTTCCTCCCTACGTCAGTCAACTTCCCTAATGGAATCAGAAACGGCAGCGCAGGTGCTTTGCTTTGCATGCTCTTTCGCCTGCGAGCTTGGAGAGTGGAGGGAGGGTGTATGGATTCGGAGCGCTGTGACGTCCACATCCAATCACTGACTATTATGTTCCACCAAGGGAAATTTAAGAATGCTAAAATGTAATCATGTCGTTACAAGACGGCGTCAGAGATGACGAGTAGAAGACCACAAGAGCCCTCCTGCGTGGTCTCAATGGAGACGGGCATGGCCTGCAGATGACTTTTAAGAACAGTTCATCAGTGTGTGTCTATGGTGCGTCGGGGAAGCTGAAGCCTACCATCTGGAACCTGCACCTCTCTGTAGCGAATCAGCTGACTCGGGAGGAGGGGCTTTGTGTGAGCATGCTCGATTAGCGTGTCCTCTAGCATTTGCATCATGCCGAGGGCAGACTGGATAGGAGAGGGAGAAAAACAAAACACTTTAAGTTCCCCAAAAGACGGGTAACGAAACGAAAACATGATGCGCCACTAAGCTCCGTCTACACGTCTTTGTCACACTTTCACTTTGTACAACATGCTCTCAACCTACACATGCTGCACACGACATTACATTTCAAATTTGTCGCCTTTTATGCCAAATGAATGACAGTTTTAGATTTATCTGAGAGATGCATAATGACCTCCACTTGTGTTGGTAGCACAGCACAGAGAAGACAAATCGAATTTCACTAGTGATGAACACGAACACGTCTAGATGCGATAGCTTAGTGATGAAGAAATAGATCATTGTTCCCACTCATTCTCCGTCTCCATCGGAGGACAAGGCATCGCGTGTGGTGACACAACCGTGACTGTTTTAGATTTTCGTGATTAACAAATATAGAGCTGCTTTATTTGGAAATCCATAAAGGAAGAGAGACTTTAACTGAACAGTAAAAGTCCAAACGAACCTCCTTGGTGATGTTGCCATGGAGAAGGGCTTCAATATGTAGCCGTGACAATAGCTGAGGTATGAAGGCCTTGAGGCGTAGGAGAGTTACATCTGGAATACAAATCATAGACAACAGCAATCAATCAGAGAGCAACTTCACAAGCTGCTATCAATAAGTATATAAAAAAAAAGCATCTACTGTGTGTCTGTGTCTCTATTACACACCACAGGATTCCTGTCATGACATCAACAGCCTCACAGTAAGAACACATGCTTTAACATTTACACACGCACTAAAAACAAGTCTGTGGGCTCCTGTGTGAATCGGAGGATGGATGCAGTGCTTGAAATGTAACATCTGCCCTTCAGGTTCCAGACTAGCACTGCAGAGAGGAAAGACTGCAGCTCGGGAGGGATCTGCTGGAGAACGGTCTCAGCATTCAAATGAGGAGAGAGGAGCTAAGGTGAGAGGAGTGAAAGAGTGGCTCTTTATCAACTGCAATGAAGTTTCGACCAGGAAGTCAAACAGTGAAACATTTTACCATCTTTTAACTAACAAACAACTGCTCGTTACTACAGCTACATCCCAAACCTGCTTTTTATTCTGTATATAAATTAACTCCATTAGGACCACACCCAGGCTTTGACCGGACAAAGAGCAGCGTCTCACCATCCAGAGCCTCTCTGAGTTCATCTTTGGTCCAAGCAACCTCTGTCATTAGTAGACGCAGGTAGTACATGGCGTGCTGGTGAGGCTGCTCGGCTCTGAAGTTATTCAAAGACCTCATGTACTGCAAGGAGACACACAAATCACTTCATGAACTCAAAACTCTCCTAATTCACTGCTGTGTGCTGTAACTCAGAGATTAAAGTTAGTTTGACGGAGGAGTCATACAGTTGCAATGATGAAGGAGATGCCGTCAGAGCTTACCGCTTCTTTAATGATGTCAAAACGCTTCTCGTCGATCTCGAAGGTGGCCATCTTCTCAATGATCTTCTTCAGCAGGATGTGCTGTTTGTCATTGTACCCTTTAACAGACAGCTGCAGCAGACAGTGAAAAAGGGCGGGTGCTACGTTAACAACAAACACACCGATGAGGCGAGTCCAGCATTAGTGGTGTTCCTGAGGTAGCAGTGGAGTTTTACAACGTTAGCTGGGAACATGAATCGGTGGTTGATAGGAAGCCTATCGCTCTCCAGCTTACGAGTCGCCACCCGTACAGGCAGCATCAGCTCATCATGTGCAAAGTTGATGTAAGTGGTTGATGATGAGGTTGCTATATGCTAATGAGCATTAGAAAAATGGAAAAGAACAGTCAAAGTTATTTAAAGACTCTTCACTGTCATCCACACCTTGTGGCTGTTGATGGTTCAGCAAAACCTGCAGCTACATAGCTATGCTCTCATGGCTGCTCGTCCCACTCCCTGCCGCCAAGTCCCTGCAGTGACACCTGTTCAAAGTCATCTCGCTCTTAGCTTCATTAACCTTGACAAACAGCCAGCTAGCCACACCTATACTGCTGACTCTAATCAATTACACACAGCCCATCACACAGCTACACAGACGGTGTGTCGGACAGCCGTCTCCGAAGACGACTCTGTCTCGAGAGGTAGCTAATGAATGCAGGTTACCGGGTCATATGACACAGGGTTAGTGTGGAAGTCAGACACCTTTAAAGAACAGAGCACAACATTATGGTACCATGGTACCTGCACGGACGACAGGTAACATGATGCCATGTAGTATTTCTCATTTCTGTTTATGTTGCACGTCAAACGTTAGGGTGAAGGGAGTTCCTTGGTTTAGTTGGTGTTTGCAGGGAACGCAGCTGCAAGCAAAGATCCCTGTGAAAGCTTCAGATTAGCCAAACAGCACACACTGCACTTTACATAATCAAACTCAGAAGATGCCAGAAAGCCATGAAAACAAGGTTATTTCCACATAGTGTCAAAGCCTCAGAGCGGACCCTTCATCGACGCCCCCACTTCCCTTCAGACTCCAAACGGTTTACTTACGAGGATGGCATTCATCCCTGAGGCTACGCCATACACCAGCCCAGCCAGACGGGCTGCATATGTATACTCTTTTAAATCGTCCTTTAGTAACCTCAGTAACAAGTAGGTCATGTTGCAGTGCAGGGGATCTGCGTATAGGTAGCGACTAATGGAGGGACAAGAAGGAAAAAAGAACAAAAAACTAAATGCATATTTGTTGGGAAAGAGTTGTCACAAAACAAAAGCAAACAAAGAAATATGAGAAGAACGATATATATAAAAGAGTATGTATATGCAGCCCTGTGACCAACTCAATGTCCCACCATGACTGGCAAAAACTATTCGATGGACGACTGAAGCCACCGCCGCTTCCAGCGTAACCTATAATTTTGTGTTGCTGGTCGAACACCACTTCACTAGACACGCCTGCAGAGAATGAACGAGGCGGTAGGCCTAAAAATGTAAGAAAATAAGCTGAAGAAGCGCTGAAGTTCGTGAGAAAATGAGAAACAAGAAGGACAAACAAGAATTGTAGGATGAAGAGGGAAATGTGGGTAGAACCCAGACTAGAGCAGCCAGGTCTGGGTCTGAAGCTTTGTCGAGTATGTTGATAACAACACACAAGACGACTGTGATACAAAGTAGTTTACTGTCATAATTACTGTATCATAAAACTTTTCCAGGTGACCAAACACATGACCTAAAATGCCGGGTCAACCCAGGCCTGGCAGAGCTATAGCAGAGTCGGGGGGGGCATATGGTCTGGGATGCAGCGTGAGGTCGATGGGTGGGGATTTTTAATACTTACATACATCCCATAGACGGTATTTTGGAGGTCATAGTTCAAGCCAGCTAGCTCGGCTGCATATGCATACTCGTTGAGGGAGTCCTTGAGGAGCTCCAGGTATAAATATGCCATGTTACAATGCAATGGGTCCACATACGCAAACGGGCTGTAGAGAAAATGGCAGTGGTAAAACAAGGGGTAAAGATATTGGTCTGTACAGTATGTGACCCTACACATTATTGACAGTGTTCGTTAGGGTGGAAAGATTCAGGTACTCATCACAACTGCTGATTTTTTGGTGCAGCATGGTTTCAACTAAATAATCCTAATAGACAAACACCGTCTAATTCTAGTCTCACACGGAAGGAGTTGGAAGTTTTGCAGATAAACTAACTCAGCCTATCTCAGGTAGTGCTGCAGTATCTTTGGTGTAGCGTGGAACAACAATGAGCGGGTTCATTGTTATGTACTCACCTGAAGAACTCAAAATTCAGGCACGCCTTGGGCAGGAAAAACTTGTCATCCTGCTTGAACCACACCTTGCTCATGGCGGTGTCCTGGTAAAACACACACACACACACACATTTTGTATTTGTTAAAGGTTCCTGGAAAAGCCAGCAAAGGCACAGTTCTGTTAGTAAGGAAAAAGCCATAGTGGGTATTCGATCATCAACATTATGTACTGGAGTCATGGACTGTGCCATCGGGTAATAAAGAGTGACAGCACTTGCCTTGATTAAAGCGGGCACTGATGGGGAGTCTTTCTCAAGCGGGTAGATCTCAAAGCTGGTGGGGATGAACTCGTTTTTCATAGGCAATTTGAACTTGCCATTGAGATCCGCACTTGCCCATTTCTGAAGACAGAAAACCAGCAGCAGTCAAACAGTAGTCATACACTCGACAACACAAGTACTGCAGGTGATTAAATCCGAGCGCTAAGACAGCGATTTACCTTGATGGTTTCTGCAGAGATGGCCTCCTGTTTGTACTGCGTGCCATACCACTCTTCTGTCTTGTCCGTTTGCCCTTCAAATGACTTTGACACCACTGCAACTCTGGAGAAAAGAAACTTACATTCGACATGTTGTCTGCCACATTTAAAAAAAATTCCCGTGCACAAGCACGGCTGGAGTGTGCCGCGTTTACGCTGTGGGCTTCACAGCAGCCTAAACTTTTATTCAATCACAAACTGGAAACACTGACAGTATTTTATCAACAAGTGAGCCAAGTAATTTTATGATGCAGCCTAATATGCTATAACTTACAGCTGCTGACAAAACCCCCAAGGTTAAATAGCCACTTCAGTAAAGGAGGAGACTGGCATGCAAAGCGCGAGGGTCAGCCAGTGAGTGCATACAATCTCCTGCTTGGTAAGCACTAAGGAGCGGACACGTCTGCACTTTGTTCTGACACAGCAGCATCCTATAAAATTACTTACACTAAGCCCGTCAGTGTATGCAACAAGTCATTTACAAGGTAAATAACATTTTGGTGGCCAGACTGGTTATAGAGAATCCACGGCGATACCAGCCTTTCCTATTCAGTGACACTTGATCACGTACTCCTGCGCACACATACCCATCTCCTGCTCTAACAAACTAGCCCTTTTGGAGACTGCTGAGATAATCAAATCTGTAGAGCTGGCTGGGATTCCATTTCAAAGGAGTAAATTGAAAAGCTGTTTTATTCAAATATCAAAGAAAATGAAAAGCACTTTGTCACAGGTGAGAAGCAACAATTCATTCAGAATCTATAAGAACAGACGTTGGTTATGAAGTTACAGTCCTGAAGATGTCTTTGTTGTTAAAAAAAACAAACACTACTACTATATGTGTGACAGCATCTCCATTAGATTAGTCAGAACTTCAGCACAGTCCCATCACAACATGTCTTCCAACTTAACCATCCTTTGCTAGAAGGATGATCCACTTTTATTGTGCACACAACCAAAAACTTCCACTTTTCTCTCCTCTCTCCCCAGAACATAATTCCAGCATCCTAGGCGCTACCCAGCACAGGCTATTACATACCTCGATTATAGGAAGGACTGAATGTTTTCTGTTTGGTGTACAGCAGAAAACAGTGGATTCCAAAATGCCCAGGAAACCTTTGCAGCCGTCTGCACCTTTGTTTAAGCAATGGCACAGTCCTACCTCTGTTTTAATAATCCAGGGCCTCTCAACTTATTAATGTACATCGACTAAACTGTTTAAATTTAATTGCTAATGCTTTAAGTTGACATACATGTGCTACACAAAGATAAACGATTGGATAACTTTTCGCAATGAGCAAAGAAATAAGCAGGGTTCCCGTTATGTCGTTTTAGGACTCGATATGAAAATTTGACACAGAAATAAATACATTTCACATTCAACACTATTGCAGATCAGAACAAACAAAAAGAGTCCGAGATCGTCTGCGCATGACCAGAGACTGGTGTTTTCATACTGACCTGACGTGTTCTGGTCTCAGTTTATCGAGCACCATCTCAATCAGATCTGGTCTGAAGTCTTCCAAAAGATATTCTGCAGCTAGAACTTCTTCAATAGGGTAATACTGTAAAGCCAGGAGCAGACATCTGTTAGCACTGTGCTGCTTAAGGTGAGAAGATTAGGTGTAAAAGATGTTGGAACTATCAACTTGTAAAGACAGATTTATTTATTATTATATTCGTTGTTGAAATTCTCTTTGGTACATATATCTTGAATTGATATTTTTTATTGAAAAGAGGTTAACTACATTTAACTGATTTTCTTTGCATAACAGAGTTAATGTAAAGATCTCCTGTCACTTGCTACATAACTGAGTGTGAGAGAACATGCACCATCTAATTCCTAAAAACGAAAGCCGAGCCCATTTCTAACTGTGGCTTTGCAAAATCTCCAGTGGCTCAAAGCAGATTGAACAGCAGCAGCAGCCAGACTGATGACGACAGGAGCTACAGACGCAATGAGCTGCATTGTGTCTCCCTGGAAACAACCTTTGCAGGCAGAGAGGGGACCTACGTGTAGTAAACCAGCCACTTTGGAAGTGTAGCCGCGGGGTCGCTCCTTGTCCTTGAACCTGAAGGCCACCTTGTTCAAATCCTACAGAAAGCAGCAAAGTAAAGAAAACAGCATATAATTCAAAAAGCATTTTATTCCAGACATTTTGAAAATGACTATAAAACACTGTTCAGCATCATTAGACATGGCAGCATTCTACATTTAGATGAGGGGTTTCAATACATTAGCCTCTGCTGTCTCTTAGTTTATCCGCTTGCCAGCAATAAGTAGGTCACGTTTGCTGTGCCTCTCTGACTGAATTACCTTGCACTCTTCAAACACCCACTCCTGAGGCCCCTTGGTACGCAGTTTCTGGATGTACTGGAACATGTGGAAGATGATGTCCTCAACGTGCACTGCGGTGACACACGAATCATGCCTCACTGCATACCATTTCCAACTCATTGACACAAATCTCATCGCACTCGTGATTAATCATAACCACATGCAAAACAGGTTTGCAAAAGGTGACTGGACTACAGATGGGTGTAGTACTTACAGAGGCCTTCCTCAGTCAGGTCCACGTTGATGATAAAGAACATGAATCCTCTGGCTCCTTCTTTTTGTCCTCCAACAAGCGTGTTCACCCAGCCTAAAACAATGATTGGGATTTTATTTCCATTCAGTCATAATTAGATGTTTTGCTATTTATGACGGAGAGAAAAAAGGAACCTTTATAAAAAAGCAGAACGTTGAAAAACATTATGAAAAGGTTAAAAATAGAACTGTACATTCATATTTGGCTTATTTCTTTCGAATAAAAAAGTAAAACATTAGGTCAACTACACGCTACTGTTTTTCAGCGGGTGTTCATCAACCTAAATTCTACAAACCCATTTGTCTTTGTCTTGCAGCTCTACTTTATGTCCTACCTTTGGATTTTAGCTCGGATAACAAACTTCCTGGTCCTTCATGGCCAATCAGGTGCCCCAGATAATGTCCTGGGTTAGACTTGTAGTACTTCTGTAGATCAGGTATGGGGAAAGTCACATACAGGTTCCTGATGTCTTTGACAGGCACCACTTTGTAGAATTGCTGTAATAGAACACAGAAAGCATCCGAACAAAGCTATTTAGGAAAAAGGTAAAAAGTTAATGTAATACAAGCACTGTCTTTACATTACATCTATACGTATACGGTAATTACGCAGAGACAAGGCAGGGCTCACTCTGAGGTGTTCTTCCTGGAAGGGGTGCTCAGGGAACTCTGGCACAGGAACATTCTTGTTCTCCACTTCTCCAAAGAGCTTAACCACCATGGAGCTCAAGTCATCTAATGATTCTGTGGGTAATGAGGGAAAAAAAACACATTTCTGTTTAGCTTAGATTTACTTTAAAGTTAAAAGACTCGCATGTTGCTCGTTTTAGTACCAAGAAGAGCCACAGCGGTTTCGCTCACACTTTTCTTTCTACCAATAATGCACACGAACAACAATTTAAAAAGGAGAAGTTTAAGAAATATATTTACAAGAAATGTACGTAAAAGACAGAATAAGATAATAAAAGCCTGGTATGATAATATGTGTAAGTCATAATCAATGCATTTGAGAGTTCAATTCAAAGTCTGTTGAAGATGGTAAAAAGACGGAAGAAGATGTTTTACCACAAAGGAAGCTGAGCTTTTTAGAGTTTCACACAGTTAGAGGACTACAAAGGGTGCAAGCAGTAAAATGCTGGTGGGAATATGAGCAAGCAATGCTTTGCTCTGCTTTGACATTGATTACATTTGGTTAAATGTTTTATAGTTAATAATTTATAATATAGGGATTTAATTTGCTTATAACACCACTATTACTGCAGTTTGGGCTACGCCCATCACATCATACATGACTTGCATTGTTCTGGTAACTTCACAACTGTTCAGACAGAGTTTTTGCAAAATTACAAAATAAACATTACAGATTCATTCTTACCTCTTCCTAACACACATAGTCCCATGAGATTAGAGGAGTAATATGTGGAGTGAAATTTTAGGAGTTCCTGGCGGACATCAATTCCATCGTTAGAAGGCCTGGTTTCAAGAGTCAATTTGTTACCTATAAAAAACAAAATCAGCCCATAAATCATATATTAGTGTGTGAACAACACTAACGAGCATTAGGAAATGAGAAGCCCTGTAAACAGTTGTCACTTATGTGAGAAAATGTTATCCGGAGTGAGAGTGAGAACATCCTGCGAAGCACGCGAAGAAGGTGCTTTTCTGCTACCTGACCACTTCTTAGCCAAACACACCCGCTGCCCACATGTAACAGTTCTGAGGGAAGTCAAGTGTCCGTGGATAAGCTTTTATAAATGAGAGATACACAAAAACAAAGCAACAGTGTAGAACAGATCATGTTATCTGCCAAGAGTCCACGACTTTCAGGCCCGTCTCCTTTTCCTCTAACTGGAATAAAGATTATATAATTCAAGACTGCCATCGGGTGGCTATTTTGAGCTTGGAGCCGTCTACTCTAATTCAACGGGACTCACAGCAAGCTCCCTTTATGTTAGGAGATGCTCTCTCTGTTCAATATCAATTGACTGAAACCAAACAGATCCAAATATTGCCGCTCATGTTTAAGAAAATTATTAAGTGATAAGTGATGCATGGTAAAAACTTCCTACTAATTCTACCTGTTCCAAATTTACTGAAGGGATGGTCTTTGTTGCCAGTGGCCTTCTCCAGCTGAAACAGCCTCCAGGCATCATTCATTAGGTTCTTCTCATGCTCCGAGTCCACGGCATTCACCTCCCGGTCTTTACAGCTCTCATCAAAAAGTGGGCACAGGAAAAACTGGGCAAACCTGCCAAAAGGACAAAATGACAAACAAACATTAAAGTGCACAGCTGGGTATGCAAAATGTTCTAAATATTATGAAACTACACAAAGCTTTGTACTGTTTAACATTATGATTTGCATTCATTGGTAAATTACTGCTTATTGGTGTATGGGACTATTTCCAGACACATAATAGGTGAGGGTTCATTTGCATACAAAGTAGAATGTGAAGCAACTGCCATGCAAATGAGGAAATGATGAGCCAACAAAATTTGTTTTTAAAGATATGGCCCTGGGTTAGTTAGTGCTGTAGGTTTGAAGCTTTCCAGCACAGAAAGTCGGGCCTAAAGTCATTGAATGACAGGAGTAAAAACAGCTAGCTTTTTAGAACAATAAAACGTTCCCACCATTGGCACAGATAAAGGATTATATCCTGAGGTGCTCCCTGTTATTTTAGTAAAAGACATCCTTTAAAACGCAGTGGTGGTGCTAACACAGTCCTTATTAAAACCAGGATGTTGCTAAAAGATTGCTGCCAATAATGCTGATGACACACATGATCCTTTCAGATGCAATGCTCTTCTTTTCCAAAAAGGCAACTTCATCAATATTTCAACATATTGCGCCACCTCCATTCCCATCACTAAACTCGAGATGGCCTTTACAATTCACTGATATAGGAGCAGAATTAGCCTATGCCATAGAGACATGTGCTTGCTGGACTATCATTCATTTTTAAATAGGTAACCTTATCCCCATAGGTTAAATTCTGACATTGCCTGACTGCCCTCTCCAAACCACTGCAGCTGACATGTGAGCACAGCCCCCTGGAAGGATGGGGACATCAGTGTCATCCTGTGTCTGGGGTTTCTAGCCTGTGGGGAGTAGGATTTGTTCTGATGGTTACAAAGGGTAACAGGTAACATCTTAGCAGCTCTCAAGCGCAACACCCGGATTACCATAGAAAGAACTTTGTACTAATAACTAAACATTACTTGAGCAAACAGATGATGCTTTAAGGCATAAAAAGTACAGTAAATGTGGTTCTACAAAAAACGTGGTTAAGGTCAGGAATGGCTAATTAAAGCTAGTCCACAGCTGAACACGCACACAGATTAACATCTAAGGTACACTATAATACGAATGAATTTCAATTCATGGCAAAATCAGTCTTATTAAATGAGCAGATCATTACCTATCTAGTGCTCCTTGCAAGTGCTCATGGGATACATCAAAGTAATAGTTGGTGTGCTCTCCACTTGTGAAGGCATTGGAGCTGCCTGCGTGCTCGCTGAGGAACTGGCTGTATTCGTTCTCCTTAGGATATTTCTTTGTTCCCAGGAACAGCATGTGCTCACAAAAGTGAGCCAGGCCTGAGATGTTTGAAGGATCTGACAATGAACCTGTGAATTTAAGAAAAGAATGCCACAGAATGCATCTGATTAATCTGTATATCTCTACACACTGGATTATATATATTTAACGTCATCTAATACTTTGCAAATCTGTATTAGCCACATTAAGTATGTTAGCATCATTTCCCTTCTATTAAAGTACATTTAACCTGCTATGACTTGAGCTGAAGATAAATATCCATAGTCTACAAGTCGAAAAGAATTACATATTTTGCATGAATTTCCCTATTGCTTTACAAAAAGTAAATGTCTCTGTAAAAGACAACTAATTACACAAAAACACATCGCCACCCAGTAACATGACAGGAATAAAATAGCCTTACCTATGTGGACATCCAAAGCAGCAGATGATTTGTCTGTTGTTGGGTCACTGATGAGTATGGCCTTCAGGCCATTCCTAAACTCCAAGCCCCTGTAAACCCGTTTGTCTTCAGGTGAGCGAATTATGTCACTAACCACCCTCTCCACAGCTTGGTCGGTCATTCTGAGTGGCAAGGATGACACCGGCCTGCGGTAAATGGATGTAAAGTAAATAATACATAATAAATAAATAAGGTGAAAGCTGAGTGCAGTCAGAAAAGTAGTATGAATTACATTCATATTTTGATTTAATAAGACAATGGTCTAGAGAGATTGTGGCATTAAAACATGTCTCTAGTTGGCAAGAAAAGTCATGCTTTAGGAAAAAATATAATGCAGCAGCATTCGTTTAGATAACGCGGGAAACAGGGACAGAAAACACCTAGATATATTGTCAAGGAAGTTGTAATTTCCGACCAGAGCACATAAAGCAGGTCCGAGTGGGGTTCACGGTGACTTTCTCTGAGACTCGAGAGCAGAATTCAAGCTCTTAATACGACTATGAGAACACCTGCTGTTAACTTATGGAGCCCAACTATGCAGGCATGGCATTAAATAATTATCTCGCTCAGCAAACGACATTTTGACCAGTACTGAAATACAACCAATTATCTAATTAGGTTAAACCTGTTTGGATAACGAGAATGTCTACCGGCTTATTTGTAGAAGATTTTCACTACCCTGAAAAAGACGTATTCCTACAAAAAGAAAACTACAAACACAAGTGGGAATTGTGACTGTAACTGTAAACACTTACTAACATTAATTACGTTAGCCATCGTAACTCGATAACATTAGCTGGGCGACAAGAATAATCCCACTAGCAGCAGCGATATTAAAGTTAGCGTTAGCTGGCTAAATGAGCAATAAAAGCCACACGAAGGGCAAAAACTACCAAGGTGGCAGTCGGCTTGACGGATTAGCCGCTGCGTTACCTTATAGATTATAATATAATGTAACCCATATAGCTAGAACATTTAACCGTTTAGCTAGCTATTACCTTGTGTAGCAACAATGCTAACAGTTTCAGTCCAGCTGCTCACTAACCGGCTTTGACGGCTCGAGCAGCTACATTAGTTCAGCTGCTAGCTAGCGTGACGTTTGATGTGAAAATAACGATACCAGATCTAACATTAACTGACACCACTTACCTAAAGTCTTTAGTTAAGATAGAAGCCTTTGCCTGGTAACTGCGATATCTCGTAAACTGGGCTGTTCGACTAATGCATTTAAACATACTTTACACCCATAGAAAACAAACCTTGACTTTTACGCCGCCATATTTGAAAAGACATACACGATCGAGCACAGAACAGAGATTAATTCAACGTGGTACGCAATCAATTCTGTGTTAGATTAATAAGTAATGCAATTGAGTGAGACGATAGTTGTCACTTAGGCTGATAGTTTAAGCCACGGTGCCCGAATGAAAACGTCTTGCCTATTTTAAACAAACTTGTTTTGCTTTTTATTCTGGTATCGATTAATTACACTGCGCATAGATTTCCATTGACGTTCGACGTTTCCGATCAGGTTTCAAGGTTTGTCATGCGCATTCACATGTGGATACACTTTTTGAGTAATTAAAACAACAATAAACTACTTTATTAAGAATATTGTACACACTTGAAACACTTTCCTTGTATAAGAAATACTCTCAAATTACTGGATAATTATGTAAATACCGCATTAGCAGCTCCAACAAAGCCTTCTCTGCTGCCCTAGAGATAGTCAGAATTTGAAAATTACATATTTATAATTTAATATACATTTATATTAATGCTCTTTGTATTTTTAATAAATATCTCAGTCATGTTATTGGCATTTCATTACCAGTGGACAGGTCGAACACTGCTCTGTTTACTGTCCCCTTTATGTAACCAGAACTACCTCGATGCCTCTGTAAATGATCGCGCAGTCTCTCTTGTGTGTGCGAGGTGTAGTGGATGAAAGTACTGTCTACATATCGCCACTAGAGGGCGACAAAGGTGTTTACTGATGAGTTAAAATGAATTACCTGTCACTGGACACATGAGGAGCAGCAGCTGGATCCGTAACAACAGAACTTACTGTAATTACATTACAGGTAGTGATAGGCCCTAGAAAAAGCAGCTTTTCTGTAATGAGTGTTTTTTCACTTTTGCTAATATCAAATATAATTATAATTTCAAGAGCTTTAGCAGGTCGTTATATCTAGAGGCTTAATATCCGACGGATTAGCAGTGATTTTCTGACACAATATTATTTACAACACATTCACGCAAATGATTTGGCCAAAATACAGGGGTCAATAGGGCTTAGGCATGTTTTTTTTCCATCACAGCTTGGGTGTCAGGCGCTCTCTGGAAAGTCCTGTTAGCAGTCCCTGTGTGATTGCTTTGAAAGGGGAAGTAATTTCGAGAGTGATAATCATGGGATTCATCATGCCCCTCCTCTTTTAAATCTCTACCCACCACTTCTGTAAAAAAAACTGTTTGAACTGGACAGTAAAACCACCAGAGAGCCCTGGCTGCCATGGAGGACTCAGCAAGCAGAGCAACCAAGAAAAAACTGGTAGCAGTAGTAGGCGGTGGTTTGGTAAGACAAAAACAGAAGTAATTCATTAATGAAGTGCACATTTGCATTTAAAAAGTTTAGGTCGGGACCTGCAGTGATAAGATAACCCTATAATTCTGTCACATAATGTCTGAAAGTGTAAAGCAGTGACTCTGGCTTGATTTTTATATAATTCTCTGTATTCCTGCCCATGCTTTAGGTTGGGGCTCTAAATGCCTGCTTCTTTGCCAAAAGAGGATTTGATGTGCAAGTCTTTGAAACTAGGGAAGGTAGTATTGATCGCTTCTTTTGAGTAATTATGCCTGAACTTAGATATTCACACTTTCCTGGACAGGTGAATGTAAACGTTGCTGTTTCTATAATTGACACATTGTCTGTATGCTCAGATATCCGGAAAGCCAAAATTGTGAGGGGAAGAAGCATTAACCTGGCTTTGTCCCACCGAGGCCGACAAGCATTAAAACATGTTGGAATTGAGGAGAAGGTGAGGTGGTTGAATATATTCACCGTTCACAGCCTGTAACTAGTGGAAAAAATGAAAAATGAATTGTGGGACTGCAGAGGTTACCCTGTGTCTGCTACCAGTGGCAGCATACACGTGTGTAGGTTGTGCATTGTTTATAACCCATGTTACAATATAAGTTATCTTAAACTACACATGATAGATCAGCTGATAACTTTCTAACACAGTTTATTTAGTTATTCATTTACTGGCTGGACGTGCATCCGATAGACCCTGTCATGGGAACTTCCTGCTTACAGGAACCACTAGAAGACTGGACTTTACGTTCAGTCTTACAGGACATTACAGGAAATTCATCTACAGGACAAGATGACTGGCCGACAGAAACATCTCTTTCCTGGAACCTCTGGTAACATTTGGTTTAGCAGTACCACTCAGGGTCAACGTCTCTGCGTTATTAAAATAAACACAGTATCACTAAATGGTGACATACGTCACACTCCGTGTCGACTTTGAATATGTTGTTTGACTACATCTCTAACTATCCATCTATCTGGCTGACTGACCATTCTATGACACAATTTGTAATGCACAGCCCCCATTTGTTTGATCTTTCGCAACAATATGTAATATTTTTCCCTCAGATCGTCTCCAAGGGAATTCCCATGAATGCACGGATGATCCATTCACTGAGTGGGAAACAGTCCCCAATCCCTTATGGCAAGAAAGGCCAGGTGAGCTTAAAAATACAAAAACCACAAGGAGTGTGATATTGTACATATTGATATTGTTGTATTTCTGAGATTTATGATGTGCCAATCATTTGCTATTCTGCAAGAAAGTGTCAGTTTACCAACTAACAATGTGACTTACTCAGGTAAACTACTTCTTCCGGTACAGTCATACACAGTACGATATGCAGTTCCTAGAGGCTTAGCTCACTGTTGCCAAACAAGCAGTTGTTCTACAAATGTCTAAACAAGTGTAAACATGCTGTAAGAATTGCCTCATGTGCACAGATCCAGCCTGCAGATTAAATATTAATTTTGCAACTTGCCATCCCTCACATGCACCAGCACCCTGTTTAAGTGTGCACACTGCACATATAAAAAATACAAAGATACTGCAATAGAAACGGACACAGAAACTGTATGTACGACTTAAAGATGCAGCAGATGACAACAGACTAATAGTTTGTCACTAAAATAAAAGCTGATATTTGCATGTATGTCTCTCTGAAAATAGTCGTCCATAATTACACTTGTTTAATCTCACGGAGACTTGTTAAATCAAACCGTTCTGATCTGTTCTGTTTGGGAAGCTGTAGTCCCTGCACAAAATGCTCCGTAACAAAGGTTGTTCTCATTTCAGTACATCCTGTCTGTAGACCGAGCCAATTTGAACAAACAACTGCTCACAGGTAAGAGCACAGAACAGCGTCTCCCTGTAACGAGAATGTTTAGACTCAACACAGTGTTAAATTAACCAAATTAATCATTTCACAGGCAAATTATTTTTCCTACACTGAAAATACAGACAGCATAGATTTTCAGTCCCTTTCGAACACAACTTCACATTAAAATTAAAGGTTATAAAGGTTATGATGGCAGTCTTATCTAAGTTTAACATTTCAGTGAGATTTGCTTCTGACATGGTACTAATAGGAATTAAATGTAATACAAAGGCAGGAGTAGCACAAAGTGAATCTTTGATGCAATTATTCTCTCAGTCTTCCCCCCTAATGTACAAAGACAAAAAATTAAAGTGAACCCTATACTGTGCTCTTTCTCCTCACCACTTGTCTTAAATTAGGCTGGTGTCTAGCGAGCTGAGCCGTATCCGACTCTTTAAACTCCCTGAAAGCACCAGGGGATGCATTTGGCTTTATTGTTACAGGTCTTTGTTTAATTTTCTACTTTGTCTCAGTGTGTGCTCGGAGTCTTTAATAAGGCTGCACGGGTGTGCAGAAAAAAAAAGCGAAGTCATCATTCTTATTGAGACGTGTGCAATGAAGGCTGAGATCAAGTGATTTTAGAACGTGTGACAGTCTGAATGTTGGTTTTCACAAACTCAGATGTACCCACTGCTGTAACTTCCTGTATCGTATGTTGGTCATGAGACGAATGCTTATCAGTGTGGGGTCGTTCCACCTCGGCGAAACATTGATCGAACCACTGATGGTCTGTGTGCCGACACAGATTTATTAGAACTGCTAAGGCTTCCTGAATGTTTCCCTGTACCCCTCAGATTACCGTGCTCTGCGCTGTGTGCTGGAGCTTGTGATATAAGCTCTTTGTGTAACATTTTACTCCCGCAGAAGCAGACAGATATCCAAACACTCAGTTGAACTTCGAACACAAACTGCAAGACTGGAGTGCAGAAACAGGGCTAATGACCTTTGTCAGGTAAACAGTTACTAATCTTACACACAGGCACACGCATGCACACATAATATATGGAGGTTCATCGAGGAGCAGGGTCTGCTCATTTGAATCCTTTGTTTCAGTGTTGCTGCATAAACACATTTGCTTGTGCATATCAGCTGTGGGAGGTCTGGGATGTGATAAACATGTCGCCTTTTAAGTGTGACTTTTTAGTAGCTTTGTAATTTGATGTCCTTAAGGTGAATGTGACGCACGCTTTACAACCTAATTAACACCGAGGCGCCTCCTGGCCTGTTTAGTTGTGTGTATAACGAATGTGTGCAGTAAATTATTAAGTCTGCAGGAACACAATCTTAGTTTATTTCACAGCATTTAAAAAAAAAGAAGACAGCTTTATCTAAAAGTTTTAAAAATAACACTGGATGTGTGTATTGTCACTCCCATTTATTTATTTCCGGTACAAGATGCGGATTAGAAATGAGTCACGGCGCAGTTTAATTTAATCAGGTTGGTTCCACGTAAAGGCCGTGAGTATGCCTTGAATCCAAAAGTCGCCCTCGTGTGCATAGCTTTACACAGCCAGGACACATCCCCCGTCCCCTGTAGCTGAACTGTGACAGCTCATGTTTGCTCGCTCCAGCTAGTATAATGAATCCAGGGAAAGACTGATACTACTGTGATAGCCTGTTTCTTTCCATAGTTGTAGGAAATTTTCAAAGACACTCATCACTGTCACTTTGTTTTACAAAGGAGGTAACATAATATCAGAATCAGAATCAGAATCCACCTTATTCGCCAAGTATGTTGCACATATAAGGAATTTGCTTCTGGTCATTTCTAGCTTCTCTAGGACAGTAGACAGAAAACAAGTACACGAAAAACAATAAATTACAGACAAATTACAGACAAATTGTAACAAGACAGAAAGACAAGACAGTGTGTGGGCAGTGTGCTGAGTTGTGTGCAGTTTGTGTCCATAAAGCAGCAGCAATCAGTTGTTCATATGATTCGTACAAATAATGGAACTACCAGTAAGCTGTGTGTGCTATACCTGTCACATGTATGGCATCAGATACTCACATCCAGAGTCTGAACACTTCCAGAGAAGAGGTGCACAATTAAATTACAGTACAGAAAAGCTCAAATATATACAAAGGGATACTTTCTACACACCTGAGTGTTAGCCTGGGTAGCCTTTGTGTGGTTAATGTTAGTCGTCCTTAGGCTAAGCACCGAAACAACTGCCTGTTAAATGACTTAGAGTGGTGTGAATCTAAGTTATCTAGGGAACATATACATATGGATATTTGTATACAATACACTGAAGTTGCTGCTATGTTTTCCAGTCCAGATGGCTCTGAGGTGCAGATCAAGGCAGACCTAATTGTGGGCTGTGATGGAGCTTTCTCTGCCACCCGCAAGCAATTCCTTCGCCGCAGCCGCTTCAACTACAGCCAGACTTACATCCCTCACGGCTACATGGAGCTCACCATGCCGCCCATCGACGGAGAGGTCGGTGTGTGCATACCTCACTTTATTGGAGATGATAACATGCTGTTAGTATTTCCAGGCACCGCCGCAGTTTGTCTCTCTTACGTTTGTCTCACTTCCATCACCACCTCCAGTTTGCCATGAAGCCTAATTATCTGCACATCTGGCCACGTAACACGTTCATGATGATCGCCCTGCCTAACCTGGTGAGTGTGAACTCACTACTTCTATATTCAGAACATATCAGGACCAACACCTCTGACCTCTGGGATGTCCGTATACAGTATCATAACATAATCATAACTAGTGGAAGCTCGTATAAACCTACTTTTCACACAGCATCCCTCTCATCTTCATCTCCATCTGACGTCTCTCTGCCTCTCATGTCTTAATCCCATGATTATTTTTTTATCTGCATGACTCAGTACAACACTGGGATCAAGTTAAGGCACCTGACATTGGATTTGCATTGTCACTCACTGTCCCAGTTCCCAGGAACACATTAGAGTTGAGAATAGAAGAAAAACATCCCCGCTGCAGTGGATGCCATGGTAACAGACAGTGCTAAAAGGTCCACCGGGAGGTGTGATGTTGATAGTTCCTGCTCTGATGGGCAGATAATAATGAGATCAGCTGAGAGAACTTTCTTACACTATGTTTAAGTGCAGTTGTTCCTCAACAAAGTTTTCCATATGGACACGCGTGGTCACAACAGCATCAAAGTAATAACGTCGGTGATATCAGAACTAACTAATGAGGTCAAAGCTTGTCAAAAGTGTGTTTGCAAACCTGAAAGCATCACTGGGATCTTTAGCTGAGAGCAACTATGGATGTAGCTAATGTTGCTGCTAAAATCTATATCAATCCGCTCTGTGCTCTGCCAAGCGTGTTGTTATCATAAACCTCTGGGGACCACATTAGTGTGTGTTCGTGTTGAAAATGAAGCAGTGAATGATGCAGCAAACAGCACATCCTGTATACGACAAATGTGCTGCATGACACCTGCAGCCTGTCACGATTTGACAGGTAACAGTAGTAACAAGCTAAACTTTGTTTAGTGTTTCCAGGTTTGTGTTGTTGATGAAGACGACGTGTCCCGATAGATTTAAGTGCTGACACTGACCACTGGTTTCGTTTTCTAATTTTAGGACAAGACATTTACGTGCACCCTCTTCATGCCCTTCGAGGACTTTGACAAGATCACCACAGGGGATGAAGTCATCAGGTTTTTCCAGAAATACTTCCCTGACACCATAACACTTATAGGAGAGTAAGTGACTTTCTCTCTGCCCTCTTATCTCTTCCTGCCTTTATCTCTTCATCCACTCCTCAACACTTTGATTCCCCCTCGTCCTGTGGACTCCAGCTACACCCGGAGCTGTAGTCTGTGAAGTGTGAAATTGAAGACCGACAGTTACATGGCTTTCTGCACAGAGCTTTTAATTCGAGGTGAACTGCGTGTTGCAGGTGACAGGAAGAGGGGAGCGAGAGCTGTGAAAATGCTCCAGGCTGTTCATTCGCTCAGTTTAGTTCCTCTTTGGGTTGAGTTATTCTGACTACTCAAGCACATACAACGCAACACATGCCTACGTCTTGAAGAAATTGCAGCGTCAAAATGAATTGTTGAAAATGAGCTTATGATATTTTTATTTTTATTATTTTTAAATCGTGTCCTGCAGGGATTCTCTCAAGAGGGATTATTTCCGAATGCCTGCACAGGCTATGGTGTCTGTCAAGTGCTCCCCATATCACATCGATGACAAATGTGTTCTTATGGGCGATGCAGCTCATGCTGTGGTGCCTTTCTATGGGCAGGGGATGAATGCTGTAAGTAGCACTAAATGGAGCAGAAGAAATAGCAGTGAAGGACTAACTCATTTCTACAATCGTGTTTTTATTGCAGGGCTTTGAGGACTGCATTGTCTTTGATGAAATGATGGATCAGTTCAATGAGGATTTCAGTAAGTACCAAAGGAGCAAGAACTAAAAGAGAATAAAAAGATAAAAAACTCATTATTTCCTTTGGGTACTTTGCAGGCACTGTGCTTCCTGAGTACAGCCGAGTGCGAGTCCCAGACGACCACGCGATCTCAGACCTGGCCATGTACAACTACGTTGAAGTATTCAATACGACCAATTTAACCTCTTACATATCTTTTTTTCAACAACTACTTTATTTAGGTTGGCTCTATTAGAATTTCTTAAAGGTAACTTGCATTAGGGGCAATGGCCACAACACAAGAATGTGTGGAGAGCATTGAAATATGTATTAAGACATTGTAAATGGTAAATGGTCTGCACTTATAAAGCGCTTTTCTACCTAGACTGGTACTCAAAGCACTTTACACTGCTTCTCATTCACCCATTCACACACACACTCATACACTGGTGGCAGAGCTGCTGTGCAGCTGACTTGCCCAAGGACACTTCGACATATGACTGAAGGAGGCGGGGAATTCGATTGGCAGGCGACTGCTCTACCTCCAGAGCCCTCTTTGTACTTACAATGACATTGTCCAACTTTTTTCAGATGGTTTTAGTGGAAATATGTTTTAAAACTTGTGCAGAGAGATGCTGTTGAAGTCTCGTGTGATCCTGATGTAGTACATTTTACAGCATTATGCATTATTACAATTTCATAATGATGGGAGAATTGGATGGAGCGCGTCAGGGTGTAACAGATGGTAAAGCTGGATCTGGATCATCACTGTTATTATTTTCACAGAACTTACATTATTTGTCCGCGCCTGTAGTCCAAGTGTGTAGAGGAGAGATGTGACAATGACTGAATGACTGTAAGGCTTACATAATGCCTTAGTGGTATATAGGACGGGTGGCTCACTTCACCAACCCCCCGTTTCTGTGTTGTTTTGTAGATGCGAGCACACGTCAACTCCAAATGGTTCCTTTTCAGAAAACATGTTGATAACGTCCTCCACTTCCTCATGCCAAAGACAATAATACCACTTTACACAATGGTGAGTGGCGTGATAAACGAATGGATCGCCGTCACACCTGCCACACAAAAAGCTAAATCAGTTTCCCTTCGCTGTCTGCAGGTCACTTTCACGAGAACTCGGTACCATGAAGCTGTGCAGCGCTGGCACTGGCAAAACAAAGTAAGATCCTTTGAGAAAAATATGCGTCTTCTAAGACTTTTTTTTCCTGCTGCATTCGGTTTATCATTTAGGGAATATTTCGTACGCTTTGAACATCTTAACATTATTATTCGGGGCTCTTTTGAAGTCTCAGTATAATCAGCAGTGAGCATGAGAGGCGGATTCAATAGTTTGAATTATTCTGACACAAACACACAAAGAACTGGAAATGTGTCTAATATCTTTTGCTTGGTTGTATCAGTCTGTTTGTTCTGTGCTGAACAGATGTGAAATGTACTGATGGCATAAGCCTTTATGGTTGGTTACTGTTATTATTATTGTGTGATTATGGCAGCTGAGTAATAGGGATCAGAAATCTTACCATAAACATCCTTATAAAGCTCATTGACACTTTTTGTGTATGTATTTTCACAGGTGATAAACCGGGGCTTGCTGGTGAGTGTAACAGGAGCTGTTGTGGGAGGTTCCTACGTGCTCGTTAAAAATCCTCCCAATATCACCAAGTTCCTCCTCCCCGCTGAGAAAATGTGGAACAGGCTGGCAGATCTCATGACCACCTGAGCGCTGGGAGAACGTCTTCTCACAGAGAAAGACTTGAAAGTTAAATCTCAGAGAACTGATGGTCCTGAATTTGAATTCCAGTTTGATTCACTCCTCTAATTCACAGCAAAGGCCTGACAGGCGAATTAAGGTACATCAGTAATAACTGTCGTAACTTATACCAACCATAATGATTAATCCTATGATTCTCATAATGTTCATCGGTGTTAACTGAAGGAGGCCAACCGAGTCATTTGATTTATGCATCAGAATTTCAACACACTACAACCATGCTTTTCTGATTTGAGAAGAGTAGAAAATAAATGTTCCCATAAATGTTTTATTTGCCGTCATATATTTTCTGCCTAACAAGGCCCTCTTTGGGCAAAGTTTGTGAAGTATACAGTACTAGGAGAAATAAGGTGACCTGGCTCTATCCAAAGGTAGAAAAAAACGATGTAAGTCCATTCATCAAGTCTATTCATATCTGACAGCCCAGGAGGTTATGACAGGTGTGTCTCACGGGAGCAGACTAAAGTCTCATCTCCTCTCATCTAATTACACTCCTCACACACATAATTCCACCAAATGTCATTTCACACTGACCGATATCGTCACAGTGGAGGTTTGGATTGAAGCGAGATAAGGTACACAAACAGGTAGCTTAAAATAAAATCTGTTTATTGAATCCACACGCAGTAACGTCAGTTAGTGTAATATGGTCATAGCCGCATCTAAAGAGCTGAGCCCCCCCCCCCACACACACACACATTATACATACCCCCAAAAAATAGTCCTACAGTGGTCACTTACTTCTATAGAAACATAATTAAGTTTGTACTTCTGTCACCACAGCTGATGTTACACGTTCATACTACCTGGTAGGACAAAACACTGTCAAGAACTAGGCTTAGCTAAGATCTTGGGCAGACAGTTAGATTGTAGTAGACACAGAAATGTCCAGCGAGGTCAGAAAGGAGTGTTTTGGCATGAAACTGCAGGATAGGTCCCTAAGGCATACTGAGTGGAAGGCTGAGAAGTCCTTGTTCATCACAACGGCCTCACTTGAATGGCATTGACCTCAGAGGAATTTCCAGCCTTGGAGGTCTTGACATCCAGTTGGTGGAGGTCATCACTGGTGATGATGAAGACGATGGAGGAGGAGCTAAAGGTCACCCTCTTTTTGGGCCGCTCCTTGCCGCTGCACGCGCCGGATACGACGATGGGTCGGATGGGGCGCTCCACGCGAGGCAGGGGGCGCTCTTTGAGGTTGCGCTGCAGCCAGGAGAGCCGCGAGCACAGCAGCTGCAGCAAACAGCGGCGGAACTGTGAGGAGATGAGTAGGAGGAGAGGCATTTAACACACTCTTTAGTCTCTCTGATACACATGATCAGGCTCCAAAGATGCCAGCAAGTGGAGTTTCCCTCCTACACACACCAATGAATGAATCTGAAATATAACCAGATGAAACCCTACTATGATGCAGATTTTAAATCATTTTGAAATACATATAAATACAGCAGATGATCAAATGTCAGGCTTCTGTTTGAGCTTTCTGTTCTAACTCCCTTATTGATATTCCCCTGATTTGCCCTATTTGTTCAGCTGTGGTCACTAGAGGTGAAATAATCGATTGTCACACAAAGGACCCGTCAGAAGTCTCCAGTGAAATACTTCCATGTGCAGCATTGACGACGTTAGAGGGATACACAGCTTTTTGTAAAAACTTTATTGCTAAACAAACCTTTCTGCTCATGAAGACGTAGATGAGAGGGTTGTAGGCTGTGCTCGACTTGGCAAAGAACGAGGGGATGATGGCCAACGTGGGAGAGACCATGCTCCTTCTACCGAAGGCCTCCAGCATGGACACGATAGCGTAGGGCGTCCAGCACACCAGGAAGCAGGTAATCATCAGGAGGAACATCACAGCGACCTTCTTCTCGTAGCGCAAGATCTTGATGATCTGAATGGTCTGCAGATCCTGGATGGAGCGCAGCTGTAAGGAGAAGAGTCATGACTGAGCCACGATTATATGTAACACCCTGCACATGCCGAGAACCTAGATTCTCATACTAGCTGGAACATAACTGAATTTCACCTTGAATGCACATTATGTGTAACTGCAGAGTGGAGAAACATTTGCAACATTAATTAATCTGGCCGTGTGTCCCGACATTATTTCCACTATGTTGATGATGGTAATCTGAACAAATGATGTAATATAACAGACAAGGTAACTGACAATGTAGCTGAGATTATTCCCCAGAGCTGAAGAAATAAGATGATAAAACATATGGCAATTTTCTAGACTCCCTCAGGACCGTCTACAGCGGCTGATTGAATCACTGCCTGCTTATCTTGTTATTCATGAATTCACAAGGCCTGTTTGTATTTGTTCTACATTTCTCTGTTCCAGACTTTCAGATGTCTACAACAAGATATTCTGGCAGTTGCAAAGCAGGTCAACAGCTTTTCCTTTCTGTTCTATCCTAAGCCAAAAATACTCGACAGACTTCAGAGCACTCCTCTTTGAAGCTTTCCTCTGCATCTCCCCAAATGCTGTGACATGTGATAGGTCGTCCCAGGCGTCTGAGGTGCTCGGGGAGTGTTTGTGGCCGTAGAGGATGTAGCAGCTCACACTTCCTAAGGAAAGATGGCAGCTGCACCAAAGAGGGATGCAGACAGACATCTGGGTCATGTCATCAGAATTCCAGCGTTTGTTTTCTCATTTACACGTTTGCACACTCGCCATCCCGTTCCAAATACTTTAGTGGCCGTCTGCTCCATGGCGCGAACAGCTGAAGACGATTGAGACCAAAACAGATTCTCTCGTTTCTATCGCACACAAACATCTTCAGCAGAAACACAAACACTAATGTTTGACCCTCGTCCTCACAGCCTGCTCGCTTGTCCTCTAGTAAGAGGCGGTCTCCTCCAACTGATGACGTCGGTGACACGTAAAGGCTGAGGAACAATGAGCTTTCCAGTGATTTGAACTGTACAGCCCTACAGGCACAGGTGAAAGTTATGATAATGGAGCGCATAGAGAAAGGTCAGGGAGTTTCTTTTTATTAAAACAGAAATAAAAAAAAGTCATAATCATCAGAATCTGTTTTTGCATTGCCCAACAGTAATTATATCCTAAAATTTTTATGAATTAATGTCATCTAGAGTCAGCTGGAGTTTCAATTAAACTGAAGGTTGAAATGCAAATACTGAAAGGAGCTGAAGTGGCAGTTGGAAATACCTTTTTATCCCAATAAGCCTGAACACAACCATCAAAAGCATGGCATTCGTTAAAGAGAAGGCGCACTGCTCGCTTTGTGAAGCTGAAATGGCCTCATGTTACAGCAGCAGCACGACCGCACGTCAGCCTCTCTGATCTCAAAATGAAACTTTGAACCTGAGACCTCTCTGTGTGACGGCAGGGAAATGAAAGCAGATGAAATGTTGGCCGATGCACGAGAAGTAAAACCAGGTAAAGTTTCAGCCGAGGTAGACATGTTGATGTAATTAATGAGGTCTGGTGTAGTAGCAAATAAGTAAATAGCTGATTATTCTCTAATTGAGAGGAAACTAATCAGTGATTATTTGGCCAAATGCTAAATGTGTGGTGCGTTTAAGTGTCTTGAGAGACTTTGAAGACTTTTCTTGTCTTACATTAAAGTAAATGGAAGTTAATTTGGAAAGCTGGTCGCTCAAAGCAAAGCATCAAATAAATTCCCCTGGTGTTTTAAAGACCCAACAATGATAAACTGAATTCAGTATTACCGTGTTGTGTTTTTTATTCCTCTAACTTATCCTCCCAAAGGCATAAAGAACATCTGTATGTCTTACCATTTGCACTGTATAAAGGATGTTCCCGTAGCAGTAGATCATAATACCCACAGGCACGAAGAAGCAGGCCAGGAGGAACAAGAGGATGAAGGACGCATCGTTTGGGTCCTTTGAGGTCCAGTCCAGAGAGCAACCTAGCTGGTGGATCTCCAGAGTGTAGCGGTTCCATCCCAGCAGAGGAGCCCCTGTCCAGGCCAGCGAGTACAGCCAGATGTGGCCGATGGTCCGCCACGCCCAGGGGAAGTCCACCACCTGGGCGTGCACCACCCGGATGTATCGCTCATATGCCAGGGCTGCCAAAGTCATGATGGAAACGATGCCTGGTGAAGGTCGGAGAGAGACAGCTTCACTCTAGAGCAGGGGTCTCAAACTCAATTTACCTGGGGGCCGCTGGAGGCGGAGTCTGGGTGAGGCTGGGCCTCATC
>JAUMTR010000007.1:3588184-3634961 GCA_032270685.1 Microctenopoma stevenorrisi
ATATTAAGACGGGGGCCGCAAATTACGGTCCCGGGGGCCGCAGATGGCCCGCGGGCCGCGAGTCTGAGACCCCTGCTCTAGAGGATCTGGGTCAACAACTACTCAGCGTCTCACCATATTTCACCATACTCTGAGTAACCAGGATTCAGAGCGTGTTTCAGACATACACACAGAAAGAGACTCTTCACACTCAGCAGACTAACACATGGTCTGCTGCACAGTTTTATCCAGTTTGACGTACTCCACTACTCTTTTCAACTCATTTCATTATTTATAAGACCAAGACAGGAGCAGTGTCCATGAATACACACACAACTCACAGAAACACTGCACCGAGCTTGACTCCCAGCCTCCCAGCCGGGGACGATGTACATTGACTGGTCTGCTGGGGATTGTTGCTGCAGCTTCTATGAGTTGTGTGCGTGTGTGTGTGTCTGTAACACATATGATTGGCTTTGAAGATGTTGGCTACAGATACACAGAGGACACGGATGCTGAATTTATTTTGTATGCTCCAGTATTTATTTTTCATCCGTACATTGCATTGATTTTATCAGCAGGTGCCGGGAGCCAGATTTGTGACGTTCACACAAAATCATCCCCACGTCTTTGTGCGTGACCTTGGGGTTTTACGTGTAACAACAACACACACACGCAATGTGTGGAAACTGTGGACCTGTACTGTCAATGTCATGGGGGGGGGGGGGGGATTCTCAGGATGTGTTGTCACTTTAATTAAAATCTCCGTTATCTGGTTGGTTTGTCCTGTTCCTCTGAGTGTCAGCCGAAGCACACCGAATCAAAGTCAGCTTCACTGAACTGAGAAAAGTGTCAAAACTCTGCATGCAAACAACTACTCTGCACGCTTTTGATTTAAAATTGTTATTCCTGTGACATATTTGCGTGGCAGCGTTTACAAGCATGATATCAGGCACAGAGGAAGGAAAGAGTGCTCTTGTCATCGTGTGCAGACAAGCAAAGCAGCAAGATGACAGAGGAAAAGGGCAATTATCCGGTGCGTCTGCGCGCAGTGTGCTGATTGGCTCTAATGAGCTCATTATCACGCGTGTAGCCTCTCGAGCTGTAATTCCTGCAGAGGTGGGACCTGAAAATGACCCTCAGAGTCAGTGTGATTTCACACTGGTAACAACTGGCTTAGTGTATAGTAAAACGCAAAGTTAGTTACATGCATTACGTTGTTTAAAACAGACTTGAAAGCCCTTCAAGACTGAGGGGTCAGTAAACCTCCCTCTGTGACCTAGTCTGAATTTTCACCCAGCATCATTTTGTGTGCGCAGGAGCTTTTAAACCCATTTTCATTGGACATGTGATTATGTCATAGAGACGCATTGATCAATATGGTGATCATTCTGATAAATGAATTACCGTTTAATTACCGCTTAAGTGGAGTTTATAGTGTAGGGGCACGACTGCGTGAAACAGATGTTCGCGTTCTTTTATTGCTCTTACCAAATAAGCTGTTGCTGAATCCGTCCCAGGTGCATGTCGCCTCGCTCCAGATCCACCCGCGTTTGAGGCACGAGGCGAACGTAAAGTTTATTCCCACCACAGACACCAGAAAATCACTCAAACTTATGTTGACCAGCAGCAAATTCGTGGGCGTGCGGAGTCGCCTGAATTTACAGAAGAGTACGAGGACGACGACGTTGTTGCAGAAGCCGAACGCGCCGATGGTCCCGATGGTGAAAGCGAGAAGTTTGTAGGTCCCCACTGTGAAGACGTACTGTTCCGTACTTCTCTCGGCTCTGGTTCCGTTGGCAGGATTCATTTCGCGGATGAAAACTTCGTCTCGAGCATGGTGCTTCGCGAGGTGTGAGAGCGCGCGCCCCACACGCGGGAGAGTGTCTGTCGGCTGCACGCCGGGCACGCGCCCCCACGCCACGCTCATTCAAACCGACCCGAGACGGTCCTTTGATGAAACTGGGTCAATGTACCACCGTCAAATCCCGCAGATTGTGCACGTCTGTTTTCCGGCCGTACCTTCAAAATAAAACAGTTTTTGACCTACATGTTTGGCGACTAACACCAGCCGCATTACGGGCTGTTAGAACCACGTTTAAAAAAAGAAATGTAGGGAATATTTAAGAACAAAGTTTTAAAAATGTACTATGATATAACAACAGCAACACATTTACACATTATTCAGTATTCCACTAGCATAACATGCTGCAGACAATATTGTACTTTTATTTTGAAACCAAAGTCTCCAAATAATCTCACGTTTTATTGTAAGTGTGGAGGGAATGTAGGCAGTCTTCAATAATAATATTGAAGCAATATTGTCTGCAGCATGTTATAGTAGAATACTGCATAATGTATACATATGTGAATATATATATGCATACCTACAACTTCTTTTACAAAGATGTTTTGTTTTTAAATATCTAAATTACAACAAATATCAGTTAATTATGCAATAAATAAATAGACCAATCAACATGCAGATTTGTAAACATGAATAACAACACTAGCAAACTGCTCTGGCTCTTTTCACCAATGTCTTTTTTGACAATATGTGACAATATATGAAATACAGAAAGAAAAAAATGTGCCTGCGAGAAGTCCAGTGCAACCCTGTCCCAACCTCTCTGACCCACAGCTTTATGTACAGCAGACACCAAATGATGAGAACACAGCAACTCTGGAGACTTTGTTGTGTGTCTGCTCCTCCTGTGACATATCGGGCTGCGGCGCTTTCACAGGTCATCTTGTTTAGTCCACAGAGAGCTGTCACCAGGTTGAAATGTTGGATTCTTGTAGTGATGTTGTTTGTCTCTGACCTCATTTCTCTGTGCCTACAGGTTGATTTAAAATAGCTGATCTCTCTTGAACAACACAAGAGATGAGGGAGGTGCACGGCATTGGAGAGACTCTAGGACAGAAAGGGATGACCCGTATCTTACATTACACGCTGCAGATCATTCACTGAATATGTTTTTATTCATTATTTAGAATATGGATTAAGCTTTATAGGTATGTCCATTGCATCTAAAATATACAATTGCAATGACTTGCGCTCTAATACAGCTTTGTTATATATTGTGTTCTACTTTTTCCCTGCTTTTGAATTGCTGAGGTCAATGCTTAATTTTCCCGAAACATGTGGTCACACATCTAATTTCCTTCTTTGAAATTGACCTGTCTGTGTAAAGATTGCTGCAGAAGAGCGGCAGTGTAATTGTATTGTGACGCTAAGCATCACCAGTGATCCACAGATGTATTACTCATACCGGAAACACAATATAACAGTGAAATCCAATTAATAAATAGGTCAATGGCACTGCAATATTCTCCAGAAAAAAGCAATATGTGTGGTAAATAGCAGATAAGGAACAGCCTTCACTGACAAAACCTTTCAAATCAAGGTCTAGTATGTTTGGTGGATGGGTCACTATTGCTTTTTCTCTAACTAAATTCTATAGCTTTTGTTGCTGACATCATAAAAGTTTTTCTAAGAGTTTTATTTTTGTTATGTAAATTTGTTAAGGGTTTTTGCAACTGGGTCAAGCTTTCAATCGTTCTATCTGTCAATATCTCACTTTCTCCCTCCTCCAATTTTGTTTGTCAGTCAGCTTAACAAGAGACACTGAGCCTAATAGGTTCTCCATGATTGGAGTCCTTAAGGACGTGCTCTAAACGTACAGTATGTATGCATACACACTGGCTCCTGCTTGCTCCTGTGCCCCCCCCAGAGATGCAATTATAGTCGCATTACACTCACAGTACTGTCTCCTATAATGACTCTTTAAGTGGCTTTTTCACCATCAAAACCTTCAACACGTCAAAGCTCTGTGCTCCTTCTACCTCTCCCACTCGCACATGCACACATAATTCTATATTCATTATGCTCCTCCCTATATTCATTATAGCTTTGGTGATACTCTCCTGTCGCGCTGCAGTGGTTCAGTGGTTTGTAGCAGCAAAAAAGTTTGTGTGTTCCCAGGATTGCAGTTGGATTCAGGTAGTGGTGGAAGAAATACTGAAACATTTTTACCGTAATGAAAGTAGTAATACTGCAGTGTAGAAATACTCTGCTTCAAGTCAGCTCTGCATTCGAAATCTGACATGGTAGATATGTAATATTTGTCAGTTAAAACTATGTTAGATGTTTACAATAAATACAAATGCCCTTTAATTGAGTTGCTCACTAATACATAGTGTGACTGAATAAGAGACAATAAATAATATACACAACAATACTCAACAGAAAATAAAAATGCATTTTACCAATATCATTTTGGTATTTTGAAGTTCTCATAAAATAGAGTTAATACATTAGAAATAGTCATGTTCAGCTTATAGTGCCAGAAAATTGTATTTGATCGATGAAATGTAAAACAATAATGTTCAATAAATATCTTATGACTGTGGAAAAATAATAAGGTGTGCTGTAACTAACTATAGCACATTGATTCAATATTATTAATAAATAAATATATCCAACAAACAGCTGTGGACACAGAAACCCCAACTAGATGTTTGAGTCCTGCTAACTATAGATTTAGGTTATTACAGGGTGAGTTATCTTCCAGTTATCTGCTTCTTTTTATTAACCAGAAAACACAATTTAAATCAAATATTTTCTTTAATGATACATTGACAGATTCAGCTGTGGTAAAACAGTGTTAGGCTTCCCCCTCTTTACTACTTTAATTACTTTGTTTCAGTGTTTCAAAAGGCCCGAGAGCAAAAGAAGAGGGGGCAGAGTTAATCTCTAATCACGGTAAGTCACAGATTGGTGGCCCAGTTCTGTCCCTTCAAAAAGCAACTTAATTACAACGGGCAATAATGTCATCTAAATTCAAGAAATAATCTTTTAAAGAGATTCAGAGGAGCAGGCTCCAGATTAACACGGTAACCTTTGTGATGCATCTTTATTGAGTTATGAATAATTCATTACAGTACAGCACATCTTGGTGTCGCAGTAATTGGATCAGATAGATGGGAGGGTGTTTTTGGATATGTATGACATCAGAGCTTTGTAACTTCATTTATGAGGAAGTGTCACAAATGTGAAGTACAAAGTGTTGGCTTACCATCGTGACGCCGCTGACACAGGATCTGCTGTTCTCAGAGAAGCAGTGCAGGTATTCCTGCAGGTTTCACATCTGTTTTCCACCCCTGGTGGTTTTTTCTGCTCAACAGAGGTAAAGACGTTTTCTCGTGAAATGCTGGTTGGTGCCTGTAACTGTATCCAGTGCTTCTGAGTTGGCACTGGCAGGAGGTGCAGAGGGATCTTCCAAGATGCTTTTAAAGCTGTGTTAATCAAATTTTTTATAGAAACAAGTAGTTAAAGTGTGTATGCGTAAAGCTTGATTTACACAACGGTAATGTCTAAGATAATAGATGTTTGTTATCTGTTACTTTTACTCAACGCAGAAAAGTGAGATGACAACCACCACTGTGGTTCTACAGAGTGAACCGATCACCGTTGTTGCAGTCTGCATCACAAAACTCAGAGAAACCTACTCTAGACTATGTGGTCCACACAAAGATGTTGGTAGAGAATGTTAGCTGCTAATTAGCAGTGAATACAGTGAAGCATTTAGCAGCTGAAGACTCATTCGAACCAAAACAAATCCTTAATTGATCCCGAGGGGAAATTGTTAACAGTGGGTCAGCAGCTGCCGGTAGGTCCTGCTGCTTAGGAAACCAAATGACACAGAGGTCTGCAGCGAGGCGTGTGGTTTGTACTTAGAGAATCAGTGGGGAAAATCCACACACATATCACTGACCTCGCCTATTAAAAGGAAATTTATAGTCTATTCTATTTTATTCTATTGCATAGAAAATGGACCAGTCCTGTATAAAAGAGGTTGTCTTTTATAAGTGTTAGTAGTAAAATACATGCCCCAAGCTTCATTTTATTATCTTGACATTTACTGTAGCCCTGCAAAAAAATTTTTTTTTTAAGTGATGGAATAGATTTTTCTCACTTTTTGGTGCACACACACACACACACACACACACACACACACACACACACATTTGTCCTGACCTACATCTCTCTTCACAGACACGGTCTGAAGCTGTAATGACTGTATAGCAACACTTTCTACTTTGTGCATGTCTCTTTTGGCTCATGCTAGTTAGTATTTATCTCAGGCCAACTTCCCTGCAGCAGTCACCAATAAACAGCTCTGCCGGTGTTGTCCCCTCACTTCAATTGGAAATATGCACTGTAAGCAACACGCAGTGTCAACTTCAGTGCCCTGTGTTGTCGCTGCGTCATGACGTTCCTCTTCATCACGTTGACCAGACTGACGCTGCAAATGCAGGATTGTTAAAAATCTTCAAAAAGTCAAAAACTAAACTCCCAAGGGGGGTTTTACCTGTTACATCAGCACTGAACATAGAAAGTGTTATTTAGTTTGCCTATACCAGATTCTCACTTCCTGGTCTTCCTTTCAGAAAAAAACCCTCTGGTGACTTTTTATTTTCTTGCATGCATAAAACATCCACTTTTGCTTCTACATTTTCTTTCGTTCTTTCTGAACACCCTCCCTCAACCCGCCCGCTCCAGCTTTGGCATCTGTTGTTGGCTGTGTGACAAACAGGATTAGGTTGAGGAGGCACCACACTTTTCTCCGAGGGCAGGCTTCTCCTTGATTGACACTTTGTCATAAACAGAAATAGCACGTTAGTTTTGATCTCCCTCGGGTGCCGGGTGCTTTGTTTTGCTTTTCTCATCCTCAACTATTACTCATTGCTCTCACAGATATGCAGTGATGAATTTCAGTTTAACTTATTTATATCTCAAGGCTGGTTTAAGATCTTACACATTGTAGAAATTTATACAGAATAATATAGAAAACCCAGCAGTCCCACTTGAGCAAGCGCTGAGGCGACAGTGGAGAGGAAAAACTCCCTTTAACGGAAGAAACCTCCAGTAGAACCAGGGTGGGCGGCCATCTGCCTCGACCGGTCGGGGCGAGTGGATAGAGGAGAGAGAAAAGAACAGCAGGTAACATAGATCAACACAACAACAACAAGAAGCAGCAAATGAGGCACTGAGCAGGTTGGTAGGACCAGCAGCGACAGCTCCGATTGATGATACCTTCAGAAAATCCCAATGATGTTTTCACTCAGGACGGAAGCAGATGCTCTTAAACCTTAGTGAATGCAGAAGAGCAGCACTGTACCTTTAAATATGTCAAACTATTTGTTAAACCTGTTGATGTGTTTGTGTTATAGAAGAAGATTTGACGTGTGCTACCTGAGGGTGATCGTTGCTGGCGCTGCAGAGTGCTGATAAAATGAATCACTCCAAGCTCTGAATGCATGTTTACAGGTAAATAACCCAGTGTAATAGAAGGAGTCATTTCTATTTTCAACATCCAGAGTGAACACCAGCCTGCTATTTGATAGGATGGTCTTGCCCTTGTGGTGAAGCTGATGATAGATCATGAAAAGAACTCAGGCCTCAGACTTCCATCCTAATTTGGCATCCCCCCACAGGGCCTGAAAACTTATAGACAAGTGGGGGTGAAACCAGAGAACGTAGGTCACCCAATCCTCCCTGAGCTTGTCCAACTAATCTCCTCAAAGTGAGAACAGACCTGCGGTTATGTTCTGTCTGTGCTGAACAGAGGGTAGATCAGGAGCGCTGTTTGTTGCCTTCGTTATGTTTTTAAAAACTGAATCTTCATATGAAAGTCACGTCATACTGCTCTCAGACGGTCACGCTACAACAAAGACTCTCTTACGAATTCCACACCAGTGCTGAGCGTAATGAATTAGTTCCAGTGGTGCAGCCCACACGCCGTGATATTCCTTACCTCTGTGTGTGACCCCTGTGGGTGCACGAGAGACAAACCCTCCATACCAGTCAGACTGGAGTAGCTAAAGAAAAGCTGGCACACACGATCCTGTGTGATTCTTGGTGTTCTTGGTACATTGGTAACAGCGTGTACACATCCAGCACGTTACAATTATTACCTGTCACCACAGTCTGGCATAAAACATTATTCAGATTAATTTCCAAATTATAACATGAACGATATTACACATGAGTCTTAAGTGTGGATGTATTAAGAATATTCTGACAATTGACAGAAAAATATATTTTTGTTCTCTTTCCAGATGAATATCATTACCTGTCATTTTAATCAAATAACAGCTCGTACTGAGGCAGGTTTGCTCAGACTTAAGATGTGACTGTGACCAGTCAAGTTAGGCCTGACACCTAACTTCCTTTGAAATGTGTTGGTTGCACTTTTGTACATATGCGTGAGCTTTAGAGGCAGATGTTTCACCTTTGGACGGTCAACTCATTCTTGCTGTTTCCAGACGTGATGCTGTGTGTTTTACAAGGAGTTACGTGATTAAACGACGTCTTAGCAGTGGCTCATGAGGTAAAACGTTGCTTTCATGATTTCCTCAATTATTGATCCTAAGATTAAAAAGACTCTTGTAATCAAACTTCAAACAGACACTTTAATTAGGTGCTGCTGTGCTGATGAATGAAAACATCTTTGTGAGATTAACGCCAGTCGTGTTGAGCGGTAACTGAAGTTTCTGTAATAATATCCAGCGTAATGTCTGGTTATTAAAGTCATCTAAGCTAAGTGAAATTTGCTGTGCTGTGTTACTTTACTTATTACATCTCCATGGAAAATATAAATACCTCCTGCTACTTCAGTTATCTTGATCCATGAGTGTGTGTGTGTGTGTGTGTGTGTGAGAGCCTTCACTTTGATTATTGTTTCACAATACTGGTCAGATTATTGAAAGGCCAGTGTGGTCCAGTCTTCAGCAGTATTTATAGCCTGTGTCTCACCCTGAAATAAAAATTATAGTCCCTGTCTGAACGTCTGACTCCACAACCACTGATGAATTATTCAGCAGTGTGTTTTAACTTACAGCCAGAAAGAGTTGAGGGACATATCATGAAAAGTTTCCAAGCAGTTGATTTAAGCTTCACAATTGTTGTTAATACATCAGCTGATTGTCTGAATATTTCTAGCTCTACACTAATTGCTAGTTGGTTTAGATGATGGAAAAAATAAGTACACTGGTTAAAGGGAAACAGATACACATGCAGAGTCCTAGGGTTAGGGCTCATGGGAATGATTCACAGATGCAAAACCTAATGAGCACCTAAACCTATTAAACTAATTAAAGAGCTTATTGAGAGACCAGTCAGTAATACTGCTTCACCTTGAAACATGTGCTCCTGAACAAGAAAATTTATTATAATACAATAACTTTTAAATTATTTCACATTTATAAATCTCAAAAATTTAGGTCACAGTGACCTTTGACCTGCTAGAAAGGGATGGAAGTACAGGTGGGCGTGAAAAACAATATGTCTCTAAACCAAAGTTGTCTCTAGTGCCAACATAAGAAACATTTGTCGTTATGTTCATTTATGGGAATTGATTTTTAAAGCTGCATGGTCTGGCTGCACAGTACCTTTTCTATCACATGCAGTAGGTGTAGGAATGAAATGAGCAATCAGCATTTTAAAAACAATGCAAAATAAATGGATGAATATATAACAAACCTCTGCACCTGTTTTATTTCCTTTACCGGTACTGAAAACAGCATTCTTCCTGAACATGAGTATCAGCGCATCTCTTCTAAACCTGCTTTTACACTCGACTGCCTTTTAATATAGCTATCTGTATGTGAGCAGTCGGTCCAGGTGGGAAACGCAATCCTTGACTTTTGGCTGAAGTTCACCAGCATGTAATGAAAACATCTACTGAGCAGCGGCCTGCATCTGTCTGATGATCATGTTTGTCTCGCAGTGACCTGTTCCCACGTATGTGACGCTGACAGCCAGAGAAGAGGACGTGGTTTCGTGCTTTTGATGAGACATCAAGATTCATCTGCTCTGAGGAATCCTGTCAGTGTCAACACAGAGCTGCGTCACAGGGGTGAATGTGAAGCTGTGAATGAGTCTGGAATTGCCGAGCGATCTCATCTTTAATGCATCACGTTGCGCTGACTCAGAGCCTTGTTTGAAGTTGTCTAACTTCATTAGGTATAAAGTAATGTTCAATACGACCCTGAAGGAGCACGTCTGGACGATTCTTTGATGTTTTTCTTTTACGTCAAAGAGTTGTGTGTTTCATCCCAGCAAAATGGTCCGTTGTAACTTGTCGACTCATTCACATAAACATACAAGCACGGGGCATTTGAGCTCTTCAAGTAAGACCTCTTTCATGAAAATCTTCACAAAGAATCAACCTTGTGACTCTCCTCACCTTATTTGGCACAGATCATCGTCCCCACTGACACACTCACACGTCCACTTAGACATTTTTCCCGGTGGGGGCACGTTCATCTGTGTGATTACAGTTATTGAAAGGCTGCAGCCACCTGTCCGACCTGGTGACAGGTTAATCAAACACAAGAGTTCTAGTTGACTGATTTTTAATGTTTGTACAGAGGCCACGAGGGTTGGTCATCACCTAAGTGAAGCAATATGAATGTTGATTACTGTGGCAATAAATTATTCACAGGCAGAGCAACGTAAAATTACAATAATTCCTGATTGGGTGCTAAATGTCTGCGTGATCTTGTCTTGCATAAAGTGATTTTCTGATGTTCCAATAGCACACTCTAGCAACAGGTGTGTGCATCTTGCTTAGGCTGCAGCTGGCGTGTGCGGAGTAGAGAATCTACATCCTGCTTAATGCCAAAGCCACAGCTCTCAGAGAGACTTTGAAAGGACAAAGACTAGTTGTTGGTGTTTGTCCGTGCAGGGCAAAGTTAAAACTGTCCTGTGAATTCATATAAAGGCATTGATATTAATCCCATTTCCTATAACCTGTTTAAAAAATCACCTCACGTTGCTCTGATTTCAACCTGCATCTGACTTTCTGTAGGTTGTAGGTTACCTTTTCTGCCGTGATTGCCACAGCACATGTCCTGGAGCTTGGGTGCCCTTCAGAATCAATTTCAGCATTAGAGAAGATAATCAAGGCCCCGCATCCATCTGTCATGTTCTGTCAGCATGCTTCCAGTTTTATTCCTCGTTGCGGTTTACATTCATCCACCATTTCTTCGCTACAGGAGCGTTGAAACTTTCATTACTTTCATCTCGCTCACATGCCCGGTGGAATGATGGCTGCTGTGTTAACTCTGTGTTACCTGCTGTAATAAACTAATAAAAGAGGGAGTAAAAAAAGAATGTGTTGAGATGAAAACACGTAGAGTTTGTTTTGCAATCCTGGCTGCAAACTGTCATACGGGTGCTTTTGATTATGGATTGCACAATATTTCATGTACCTCTGTTCTGTGAGCCTGACTGTACCATGACAATGACATTTTATGAAATGAGATTAAAGAGAGCGGAGCACATTAACCTCTGATTTTCTGTGTTAGTTTCGGTTTCCTTAGAATAGTGCAATAGTTAGACTGGCTCTCTGCCTCTGTCGAGTTTCTGTCGACTATAGGAAATTTTATTTGTTACAGCCACATACGAAGAATATCAGTAACACAATAGAGCAGGATACAAAAGGATAAAACACAATACAACATACTGATACACATTAATATACACATAAAGTAATGTTCATATTATTCTTGAGATGGTGCACAGATCCTGAGCGAGGCACTGGACAGCCCGGCCGATGCCCCGCCCTGTAGCGCATATACCTCGCCGTGATTGGTTCATTCAGCTCCGCACACAACCAGTGTCATCCAGATCAATCTTGCGGGTCTTTCTAATCTTTAATATTAAGACGGGGTCCGCAAATTAGATATTCTTCCTCTCGAGGGCTTAAGCTTGCAGGGGGCTCAAGTCAGTGACCCCCAGGTGGAAAGACACTGCAGGCCCCGCCCCCACTGATCCTCTGCCAATCACCGTGAGCCCACTAGAAGCGCTAAGCTGCACCATGGTAAAGTGGTCGTGTCCTCAGAGCGGGGTTTATAACGCACTCAACGCGTCGTTTTCACTGTGCTTGCCCCGGCAGCACATATACTAAATTGGACTCGATACAGAGAAGATTAGCATGGTCCCCTGCGCAAGGATGACACGCAAAATCGTGAAGCGTTTCCACTTTTTGATACAGCAAAAACATTTATGATCCTTTTGTATCCTGCTCTATTGTGTTACTGATATTCTTCTTGTGTGGCTGTAACAAATAAAATTTCCCATTTGGGCATCATTAAAGTTTTATCTTAGTGTACTGAGATCAGGAATTTCACCCTGATTAATGCACAAATGATTTGCTGCAGCAGCAGCTATGCCTGACTCACACATAGGTTAGAAAGTCGACAGAGGCAGAGAGCCAGTCTAACTATTGTACTATTCTAAGGAAACCGAAACTAACACAGAAAATCAGAGGTTAATGTGCTCCGCTCTCTTTAATCTCATTTCATAGAATGCCATTAATGCCATTCCTGCAGTGGGATAGGTTTGCTAGTCAATGCCAAGGACAAACCAACCTACAGAGATAGAATAAACAGGAGAGAGTTACGATGTAATAAGATGAATCACTTCTGTTTTATGTGTCTTTGAAATCAACATCACAGATTCCTGTAGGAAAAAAATAAATACTGAAAGCACAAACACCTGCTGGGGATTTTGGTGAGTGAAGTCACACTTCAAAGCTCCGCTTTACCAAGCAAACGGCTGTTTCACGCCAGTCTGTTCCACTGGAAGATTTTCCATTGAAATGTCATCGTCAGGTGGAACCAGCTGAACACGGCACTGATGAAATAACATTTCGACCTTAACCTTTCTTATTATAAAACTGCAGTATATAGTAATGTTAACTTAATCGTCAAGAAAATATGTTAGTAGTTTCCAAAGCAGCATTTCTTTTGTGAACTCTCTTACCTCTGTTGTTCTCTATATCGTTATGTTTAACAACTCTTCAGACCAGGACAGCTAACTACACCACTGTGTTGTGGTTGTATTTCCCGCCTTTTCAGACTGATGCAGGCCTGCCAACTTTTCAGAAACACTTAGAGAAAAAAAAATTTGGAAGTTTGGCTTGTGTGTGTACCTGATGTCGCCATTGTTGCATGGGCAGGCATTTATTTAACACTGACCACATCACTGTGTCTGCAAAGTGAGGTATACTCAAAAAGAAGTGAACATACATCTACAGAGTGAAGTGAGCGTTGTGCTAAACACGTATGTGTATGTTAATTTACTTTGGTCATCCATAATGCAGAGGCTATCTTGTGTTTATTGTTGCATGTCTTCTGTGTCAGCTCTGGGTCTCACAGCTCTGAGACTTTATCTATTTAAATATGTTTCTCTTCAGCCGTTTTTAGTATAAGAGCTGAAACTAAATTAATTCCAGTGTGTACCTACCTGGAGTGTCAAAATATTCCATAAAAGCACAGGAAATTGGAAGTGTGACTTGAGAAGATGGGTGATTGCATCAGTCTGGGACTTGGCAGCTTTGATTAATGCTGCTCCTCTTCCCTTTTGATGACACAGCGGGAAGGACGCTGTACATGTGGTACATGCTGACTTCATCAGCAAACTTTAGATAGTTTAGTAACAGTAAGTAGCAACTTGAAAGAGGAAGGACGGCTCACCACATTAGCCACATCACATTATATTATAGCATGTTTCCCTATTTTCTTTGTCCTAATCAAAAATATGACAAGCATTAGCGCAACAGTGTGGTTGAAGATGTCTGAATGTTTGTGGTGTATTTCCGTCCATAAAAATGTACATTTATCCACGTCATACCACACACACCCAAACAATTTTAATTCACACTTGATTTCCTGCAAAATTATATGTGTCAAATTCTTTTCAGTTTAAACTTTTAGCACGTCTGAGTAGTATAGTCTCTCTACAAGAATAAAAAGCGTCCTTCTAGTTGTCTGACATCAACGGTGATAATGAACTGAATTGATACTAAGCAGAGGTCATCTTTAATAATGATAAATCATTTAGTAATATCAAACCTTTATTCAGTAAGTGTCTATTTTGTCTTGTGGTTAATGGATAGCATTAACAGAAAGGCTTTTGATTTAGAGCCATTCATTATCGTGATGCATGGATGTGAACCTTCTACTCGTGTTTTGTGATCTGAAGACAACCATTACTGTTGATGCTACTACTCCTGCAATATGGTCCTCCGACATATACAGCATCATTGTTTGAGCAACTACACTGTAAGGTCCTGAGAAACTAAATGCACACATAAATGTGAACATGTGTTTACACGTTTGAACAAATGCATCTACAGCAGTCCAAATTTAGATTTGTACATGCTTTAGAGAAAGGGTGACAGATAAGCGCTAATGACATGCGTAACTCTTCTGCAGCAGCTCCCTCAGCACATATTCTTGATTGGAAAGAGAGATAGTGTGTGTGTGTGTGTGTGTGTGTGTAAAGGTGGAGTTTGGTGTGTGAAGCGAGCCCTGCATCTCACAGACAAGGTCACAGAGGGAGACACAGCAGCAGAGCTCACCCCAAAAGTAGTTTCCAGCTAGTACGGTTTATTCAAAAGCAAAAATAATGAACTAGTTTATAGTAAGTGCATTTTATGTTGGTTTATTTTGCTACTTTCAGTGAACTGTAACATTCAGTATCCCAATTAGTAATATATCACTTTAATATTACATGAAAATAAACCCTGAGCAACATTTGGAGCTGAGTTTACTACCGTTTCAGAAGAAAAACTATAGATGGGTAAAAAAATTCCATGTAAACAATGGTGCTGCTGTGAGGTTTTGTGAACGGCATGCTGAAATAAGTTTATAGTAAGTATATGAACGATCATTAATCAGAGCACAGAACGAGAAATAGTTAAAGTAGCAAATTAGACAGAGAGTTGGCAACACTCTGGACAAATGAGTCTCGTTTATATTCAGCCTGTTGTTTACAGCATGGCTGGCAACGAGATGTAATTTTCAAGATCTGCATTCATGCTTCTTCTTCCTGTTTTATCACACAGTAGTGGAGGAAGCAGAGGGCACTCCTGAGACAGAGAGGGAGACCCCTGCTGTAGCTCCCTGCTCCATGATTCTAATGAGCACAGACATGCACATGCACACTGTACTCGTCGAGGGTTTTTCTGCATAAACAAGATAAACAAAGCATGTGTGATTTACATCCACACCACAGCTTTATGCCCAAAGCTTTGTCTGTTTAAACTGGACTGAATTCAGTACAACAATTCTATGTTTAGTGTAGGTATAAATCAGATGATCGTGGAAATGCTAAAGATTTATCACAGACAAGAATAATCTAAATTCAACTCTCATCTGATGTAATCTATGTGCTTATGGGGAAAACAAATTAATAGGAGACAGATAATGAGCAGTTAAGAGAGGGAAATGATGCTAAAGGTTCCAGCCTGTGTTGGCACTGCAGGGGCCGAGCAGCTGGCGCCTGCCAGCCATGCAAATCAATGCAGACTGTTTCTCCACCAGTGGTTCATACTTGGTTTGAAAAGGAGTGAGCTGACAAACCTGGTGGCAGAATCCACAGCCTGCATCTGCAGCAGATGCTGATCAGAGCAGCGAGGGAGACGTTTCGGTTCTGACAAACCAGAAACAGTGGATGAAAACCCATTACAGAGCAGAGGAAGACAACAGAACGGAGTGACAGGTTTTCCAGTTAGTTCCAGAAGTATACTACTGAGTTTGTTTCCTTCACAGATTAACTCAGGCTGTAGCTAAAGGCTTGAAGTGACCTAAACAGACACATATACTGCAGATGCATGGGTTTTATTATAGGACGGTCATGCCTGCTTTCACAGTGCATAACTAGTCGCGCTGCAACGGCTCAGTGACTTTTCCTCTCTCCCTGTGGCTCAGGGGACCGGTCACAGGAATGGTTGGAGTGGAAAAGACTGTGACCAATTCAACACCCACCCACTTCAGGAGGTTTTTTTTTCTCCCAATGCTGACACAGGGGCAATGCTCACACTATTTGTCAGAATACTACACATCACTTCTAATGCGTGCATGTTGTTCACATTAAGCACAAGCTGATATAAATGAATTACATGAAAGAATGAGACACTGGTGTCTCTGTGTGTGTGAGTGTTCAGTAAAGTGAATATATATATATAGAATCTATAAAGGATGTAGGTCGCATCTATTTTGGCTGTGGATAAACAAACAGGGTTCTGATTGTTTCTAAAACGACAGAACTTGAGGGAATTGTGCCATATTTTCTCTACACACTACAGGGCGAAGCTCTAAGACCTTATTTGAAGCTCTTCACCTTGAAGTGTCAGTCCCACTAACTGTCCCACAACTTTGTGCAAACCTTTGACCCACGCTGTTGAACCCATCACTTGTGAGATGCCCCTGTTCAGCTGCTTTCCCAGCAGAGGAGACTCAGCCTGCCTCTAATTAAATGATCTTATCTCCTCCTGCAGTTCTCCTGACAGGCTGGGGACAGTTTATTCATCTTTAAAGTGCACTGGAACATTGCTCTTTTGTTTTAAGCACATGTTCTCACCTTCCTGCTCAGATATTCATCAAATTAAACCAGCACTTGTGTCAGAGCACTAGAAAACTATCTGGCACAAGATTAGAACAGAACAGAGAAGATAAAAAAGAAAAATAAATGTGTGCATATAACATAGCTTTTTTCTTAGAGCACTGCTGTAACGTGTATTATTTCTTTGAGCTCTCTCTCTTCTTTGAGCTCTGAGTCTCAAAAGTACAGTTTTACCATGAATACCAATGAAAAACTGCCCATTGGTTATACAAAAGCCATTTAACTTGACCTTAACACCAGCACTTTTTGTTCTCAGTCAGACATTTTATTGCACCGTAATGTTTTCATTAACCTCCTTTAGAAATGATCCTTCAAAAGTGTTAGTCATGACTGCAGAAGGCGACTTTTTGAGATTAAACGGCTCAACATAATTAGTGACATGGAAAATTCCTTGGTAGTTTTTCTTTACAGCAATCAAATACATCCACCGTGTAGCACATTCACACACAATTACGTGTCCGTTAGTGTATGCTGTACACCAAACACTGTTTAAGTAACAGAAATCATCTGTCAGCCACACGTTGCCATGTGATGTGATCTACATTTAATGTAATCTAATGGAAAGAGGTATATTTAATATCTGTTTAATATTCACACAATGAAATCTAATGTGCTACATCTGGACATCTCTGACAGCCATAAAAACAAGATGATTACCAAAGGAGGACAGCTGGACGAGTGGTTACCATGGGAGCCAGAAGTTTAATTTGTTTGTGTCCTATTTTTCAGGCTCTTCTTCTGCTTTTCCTGCTGTGAGAAAAAGTTGAGGGATTTGACATCGCCTTGCATTTGTGTCATATGTAAGGTCTGTCCTCCTTTCTGGTGGAGTCTAACACTGAAGCTGCTGTGTTGCATTTAAATGAGATTTGTGACATTCGTTCCACACTGGGTAGTAGGATTCAGTGAATCAGCATCATCGGCATATTTTGACAAGCACTGAATAGGTAATTTTAAAAAAGTGTTTTGTGTGAGTTGTAAGACTCAGCAAACCTTGCAGATAAACTGCTAAAAAAGTAGGGAGAGTATTAGAAATACTCAAATACTACACGGTCATAGCCATAGCACTAACTACAGGAAAAGATACTGGTCACGGAGAAATACTAAATGTTCTAAATGTGTCTGGTTAGCATGTAAAAAGGTGTTGTTTTTAATTTGATCATCTTTCCACTGCTTTGACCTTTATGTGTAAATACAAATCACAATTCATTCCTGAATCATAGATTTTAGGAAAGAAAAGTACCTGGAATTCTATTTAATCACGTTTTCTACATCTTTCGACGATGAAATCCAACATTGAACTTGGATGAAAACTTATCTTCTGACATGATAAATGTCACATAATTGTGTAACCTTTTTAAAAAATGGCTGTTGGTAAGGTTGTTCATTTGATGTCTGTCGTTCCTCTCTAGGGGCCACCGTGGTTAAGGCCTTTACCGTCTTATACTGACAGTAATGCGTAAGGGATGGTGGCCATTTGTAGCTGCCTGTCTCCACATAATGAGTTTCACCCCCCTTTATTAGCCATACATTGTACATGCATTGTACATCTTTTTAATCAATATATTTCTCTGCATAACTCGATTGCTATTCGCCTGGTGCTCTGCGGAGGCATTGGTATTCAAATTCAAAGCTGGTCCACAGAATATAGAATAAAGATATATACCTTACATCTGCACTTAGCCAATACAAGAGTGGTATTTACATACACTGCAGTTCAGTCGGACAAATTGTGTCACCTGTCATAGGTGATTTATAACTGCAGAGTCTTATATGCACAACACCATTTAGCATCACCCCTGAGTTTTCATACGAACACCCAGACGATGAAGGCCGTTGCTCTGCTAATATGCAGCTCATGCTCCTGTGTAGACAAGCTGTAAGCCTTCAGACGTTATTGACGGTTCACGCAATCAGACATCAGGGTCTATTTTGTGGCATGTTTGTCATGAAGAGCTAGCGTCCACTGTGCTGCATTTAGTTCTCCAGCTAACAGGCTGATGATGATGCCCCCTGGAAGCAGGCATGTTTTTGTGCCTTAATTTATCTGAGGTGTTTAAATCTCTCTGAAAGCCACCATTAAGTGACTTGGTCATTTGGCTCGTGCACCCTAGCCGATTTGCCCAGGAGGTTGTCTCCTAAATGTGTTCCAGTGCTACAGAATGGTAGTGTACCCTCTGCTGGGAGAAAGGGGGATTAATATATGTTATTGCTTGACTTGGTGCACACTGTCCCTGAGGGTTGTTCCATCTGTCAGCTCTCACTCTCCTCACCATTACGGAGCAGGAGTGGAAGTAGAAGCTGAATCTCATGTGGAGAGACTGGGATTTGTGGAGGTTATTTAGAAGGGGGATTCTGAGACACAAGATAGAAAAGGGAAAATGAAAGTTGCCACAAAGCATTTATTATTCATCTAATTATACTGTACCGGATGTGTCCTAATTTGGAGGTCCGGGCAGACAGACACGGCGTAATTGACTGGTTAAACGTATAATTGTTGTTCACACTTCTTAGCATGAAATGACATCTTACCCCCAGTCTACTTCCCAGGCATCTACACTGACAAAGACTTTCTTAAATAGAGCTTTGCTTGGATTAACATTTAGCAAATGTTTTAACAGACCTCATGATGGTAGTGTGCTAAACCTGCTGCTGCTGCTGCTGCAGTAGCTCTGTTCACATGTCTGAGGATTAAAGAGGTCTAAGGCTGAATTAATCAACTGCTACCTGTTCTGTCTGATGGAATAATGCAGCTGGAATCAAAAGGCTGCATAAGAATAAAGTGGCTCCAGTCACCATTCTCAAGCACGGTGTACGTTTTCCAGTATGGGGGACAGTTTTTCATGTAAATCAGACTTCAAACAACTAGTTTCGCATTTCCCCCTGTCTCAGTCGACTCTGTTTGCCAATGTTGTGTTGAGAGTTGTGTGAGCTGCTTGCTGTACTGGCGGTGCCCCAGCTCTGAGGGAGTCCTCTTCACCGTTTATCTTTTTTCATGGGTGAGACAGCTGGACGCAGTGTGACTGCAGACAAATCGGTGTAATTCCACCCACATTCCTGCCTTCACCTGTCTGTGACAAAGGCCTCAGCCAGTGGGCAGAGCTTCCATGGTGTTTGCTGAAAGAATGTTTTGTGCAGCATTGGCTCTCCCATCAGCAGGACTGTGTACGTACACACTGAAGTGTGAATCTTCTCAAATGAAGTGAAATAATCTGCTTTAGCTCAATGCATTTATGTTTGCCTAGAATATTTCAAAACAAGATGAAACGACTTTTTGGCTTGGTTAGATCATTTATTCAAATATATTGGCAGTGAACAAACTCCAGGTGGAAATGTTTTACAATGGTAGAAGAGTGTATAAACCACTTAATAAATCATCATCTGGGAAGGTGGGACTGGGGAGTCCCCACAGTTTTAACCTCTAACCACTGACTCAATGTTGCTATGGATACACTGGATGATGTATCCCCTTGGAGTGACCATGGTCTCGTTGTTTTTAAGGAAACATACTGTAGGTTGACTCGTGACCTTGGAGCAAAGACATCTCAATGTATAAAGCATTGAAGTCAGTCAAGCCTTATGGTTAATGTCATTCCGCTGCTCCCGTCCTGAAGCAAAGTGGCTCTACACTTAATGACCTTTTAGAGAGCAGTGCAGAGAATTCATCATGACTTCCTACAAATGGAACGAGCGCTGTCCGTGAAACATTTAATCACCTCTATGCATTTCTAATTACCCATCGCTCACAGAAGGTCAGGGTAATTCTCAAATGGGGTATGACACTTTGCATTAAGCATTAAAAATGTGCATACAAACTGTTTTACACGTGCAGACAAGGATGCACAAACATAAACATACAGATTAATCATATATTTTTCATCCAACTCTGCATTTGTCTTTGACCTTTGCTGTCCATGTGTCTGTTGCTGTGACTTTATCGATCGTTGGCTGTTGGTATGCAAGGCGCGAGCAGACAGTCAGACACCAAGCAGTTGACTCTAACGCCAGTCATCAAGGTAACGTGGCAAGTTGTTGGTGGCGACAAGGGCAGTAAAACCAACACTCTGCACACAACATCCTGTATCTCGTGCTTCTGAGATGTTAATGATATAACAGCTAAACACTGGTTTCTTAAATTAATTTTTTCTTTGGTGCAGTGTAAAGATCGTATGTGCTGCTTCCAACAGCTGGTTTGCTTCAAAAGCACCTGATCGAGTATTAGAAATATTTCTAATTTGTATTTTTTCTCTTCAGTGATGTGTGATTGTGCAAAACATTAGTTGGCGTTGCACTGTGTTGATTTGAACACTAGATGGCACATGAGGTTAAATAATAAACATTCTTACACTTTAAAGTGATACATGACTCTGTGCCATTATGATCTGGAGTTACTAGCCGTATTTAAAGAGGGAACACACACAACTTCACAACTATATTGACTCAAATTCCAAAATTGTCCATCCTGCCTTTAGGAGCTTTGTTTGATCTCACATGAATTTCCATACTATTCTGTCTGTTCTTGCGATACAGATTGTCTGACAGCATGATGACTACATCACAGAGATGTTATTTTTAATTTCACATTTAAAATATCAGCAACAGACCTATGCAAATATTGTGCAATTGCATACACCACTGTCTAAGTACACACTTTCTGTAATGACCTGTCCAGAAACTGAACTGTGACCACTTAAAACCAAACAAAAACTTTCCACATGCCTCGCTAAGTCAGTAAAATTGGTTTAAACATGAAACAAAAGGTTTTCGTGCAAGATTATAAAAGAGATTTCAAAAACAACATAATTTTGCTGCGGGGATTTGAGTCATATGGTATTTGTATTGTGACTGCTCCACTTTCTGAGTCGTTAAACTCTTCTAATAAGGTTTATGTTATTGGGAAAAGCCGACTTGGATCAGATCATTTTAGGGCTTTAATGGATCAGTTAGCATGCAAGGATTAAGCTGCCGGAATATTCCCTCATAATTCCCTGTATTACTAATGGGCCTGAGGTAGGCCTTAAGACGGCGGTGATGAACTTGAACGATTTTGTTCAAACTTTAAATATAAAGTGACAAGAACGTTGGGAGATCTTTATTGAACTAACATTAAATTATTCTAGACTGGAGAGACATGACTTCAGCACCTCAATGTAATCTAAAGAATGATGGCGGCAGATCTGATGTTTACTCAATGTCTCCTCCTGAGAGAGAAACATTTGCTAGACTTTACTGATACGCCTCTAACTGTAATGAGGTCTGCTGTGAAACACTGACTATAAACATACATTAGTTTGTTTACGATAGGGGAACACGCCGTCCTGCAGGGCAGCTTCAAGCTATTCAGGTAGAAACGGAGATAATGATAAGTGAACAAATTGGTTGTATAATCTTTGGAACCAAGTACCCAAAAAAACCCATAGAGACACAGGGAGAACATGCAAACATGCTCCACAATTCAGGTGTTTCTACATATATCAAGACTATGTCACATGTGGTAAGGAGCCCACGAGTCTGTGTGTCTGTACTACATGGGAAAATAGACTTTTTTATACAATCTTGTAGACATTTTGAAACATCTAATATTTCATTTCATAATAAACACTTATCTTGGCTAACTAAGCTAACAGCACCACCAACCCACAAGCAGCCACCAACCCACAACCTTTTAGAAAGTTACAGTATTTTAGGTTCATGCTCAGTGTGAAGACAAAGTTCAGCGCTGTTCACTGTGATTTCATGACAGCACAAGTTTCTTAGTTCAGTACTGGCAGGGTGCCTCCCAGTGGCTACACACCTTACAAGAAAACGTAGCAACAAACAAGTGGTTCTACGATCACGTTTATGCAAAGATGGTAGGACGTAAAACATGTGAAAATTTGAGATGTTTTCGTTCTTCATCCACAGAACTTTTTATGTACTTATATATATATATAAATAATAGAAATCTGGGACAAATTCTAACTTGATGTAAATTTGTCCTGTTGAAACCTCCTCATCTCTGCCAGAAATATACTATTACTAAGGGTTTTAACCCTACTAATCAGAGAACTTTCTCTCTCCCTCTGACATCTTCTACACAGGCTAAAGCTGCACTGCCAGTTCCAGTCACCAGGACCATTTGGAACTCGGAGGTTTTGATGCTCATCAGTGAGCACCGGAGTAAAGGTTGTAAACAGAGATTCACAGAAAATGTTTTAACCTACAAATTACATCACAGCAGTGATGAAAAAATGCCATTTCATACAGTGTCATAAGTGATCCACTTTTTCCTCACATCGTGAGTTGTGGCCGCTGCAGCAGTCGGCTCTGAATGGACTGACCTGGGGCTTGTGACTTGTTTGGGGACTAATGGCCGACTGGCACGCAAGTAGGTCGTTAGCCAGTCGGACAAATTAGCAGGTTGCATGCAAAGAGAGGGCTTGGGATCAGGCCAGACCACAAAATAGTTGAGTCATTTTCAGTTTTCCTCTCCCTGTCCTGGGAGTGAGGTGCCAACAACGGTAATCTCATTAGTAAAACATAACTTTTGTAAATGAGCTTTAGAGTAACCCTTCGGCTGGAAACGTTCAGGAGGTTTCACCATTCACCTTTCCCCCGTGTACCCTGGGATGCTGTTTATTGATCTTTAACGGTCTCTTTAAGGCCTCTTACCTACCCTGATCTCACCAGACCAGGGGCTGCACTGCTAAGATTCCAACACTACGCAGTATCTTAGCACAAAATGACACAGCTCTCTGTACAGAATAGACAGATTATCTTAAGCAAATTCGAACTACCACCACCATCACACGCTAATCTCTACACGCTAAGGAGATCTTGGTCCCAGGACAAGTGAGAACACACCGAACCCTAAATTGTGTTTGACATTCATAAGGGAGGAATGTTCCAACCAAGGTAAATCTGGTTGGTCTGAAGATTGGCTTTGTTTCAACAAATGAGCAAAATCCTCTTAATGAAATCAAATCTCTGATTATTACAGCCCTGAGTTTTGTTAAATGAGGCAGCCTCCAGATTATTAATAATCAGGTTAGGTGAGCAGCAGACAAACCCTACCTACGCATTCAAACAGCAGGGGGTGCTCTTCACCATTCATTGTGACTGCAGGGACGTTTTGTGCTGCTGTTTACACAAATTAGTCAAACAATATAATTTTGTATTGACAGTTGAATATGTCTGGGAAATTGTTGATAACATGCTCAACAATTCAATTAGGCACAAACAGCATACAGAGACACAACAGAAGAAAGAAATCCGAACAGTAATCACCTTAGAATAGAGAATTTGGGTGAATGATGGATTATAAAGGAAAATAAATATTATAAAACCTATCTTAATGTTAATAATATATTAAAAATATTTGTTACTCAGTGGGTACAAAAGACACTTTGACATTTGACCTTAATTTAAATTGAATCTTGTCAGTGTAACGTTGCTACTCATCTGATTTCATTAATCGTGTCATTTACAGGGGGGAGAAGATGTTTTACTGTTTTTTCTAATTTAAACTGCATGTTTAAAAGATTTTTTTTTACATTACTGTCTAGTAATGGCTGAAATGAACAGGCAAAAAATAGGAATGAGTAAATACCTGTTAATGTAAATATATAGTAATAGGAGTAGTATTTGAACAGTAACAGTAAAAAATCTAAAGGTCTGGGGAAAATGTTTTAGTATAGAATTAATTAAAAATACCTTGACTTTGGTTTTGCTTTCTTTCTCTTATCAACGTTACTCTGAACTCCACAAATAATGACGTAGGGAAAAACAGATACAGCTTCCTGGAAACACGTGACATCTGGACAGTCTCAAACCATGTGACCAAATATTTAAATGACACTGTCTGCAAATAAGTACATAGACACTGTACAATAATGTACATCTTGGCCTCATTATTTGCTCAATGAAGAAGGGTTCACAGCTCAGCCTGAGTATGTCTCACTGGGTGTTTTTACAGCGGGAGTTTCTTATTGGTATTTGTAGTATTTCTCCTTGTGTCTGTGTGGGGGGTCTTTAACTATCAATACTTTATCAGTTTGACATGTGGACATTTTTCAAAAGCTGGACAGCAGTGCAGCTCCCATTGGCCATGTGGCTCTGAGAGGTTGGTTACTTTGACCTCAGTGATCCATCTTTGGTTTGAGAAATTCTTCCCAGAATGCCATGTTCCTCAAACCCACCAACAGCCTAAAAGCTCAACATTGCATGTGGGAGACTTTATCGCTGGTATGTTTCCCTCTCACAAGAAGGAGAAAACCCTGTGACCCGTGATCCCTGAGAAAGGTCGGTTATGTAAGGGCTGGTGTGCGGGTTTAAGGACAATGTTGTGCAGCAACAAGTCATAAGCAAAGCAAACTTGAGGTGACTTGGAAAGTGAACATACAGTAGAACATACAAACCCATTATGGTATATGCTGATTTACTGCTTTTCTTCTGTCAGCTCATTGAGGATCTGATTAACACAGGACGATGTGGACTAAGATCTAAATGTATGTTTGATAGGAAACATTTAAAGGAACTATGACATTATGCTTTGTGTTATTGAATTATCTGAGATCTCCACATCCAGACACTAGCTACTAATGCATTGTTCAATTTTAAAACCCTCGATACTCATTTAATGTTGGTCCTTGATGCATACTGGGACATTGTCCAAGAAAGTTCTCAACTTTGAAAGGGGATGTGAGGAGAGCCAGGGCTCCTAACTCCTCGCAGATGACTGACAATCCCGTGAAAAAGGCTGGAGTATTAGCTGCTACATTGCTTTACTCCCCACGGTGTCAAATGGAAATGAGATGAATTTCACAGACTCGGCGTTTTTCAGGTGGAAGCACAATGCAACTCTTGAGAGCAGGACAGAGGTCACAGCACCAGGAGAATATCATCAGCGCTCTTCTTTGGCCATAAATCTTCTTTAGTTTTTTTCTGAAACTAAAAGTTTGGAGATGTCGGGTTGTGCTCTCTCTGCTGTTGTTCCACTTTAGTGCCCGGCCGTAACTCAGCTGTGCAAACCTGTTGTGTAAAAGCTCCTCCAAACAAAGCGTAAAATGAATGGTCGCCCAGCTGTTGCTTCTTTTTAGGGTCGGAGGAAAAGTTTCCAGAGGATGTTACAGCATGACTGGCTGGTGACAGGAGATTCTGGGGGCACCCACTGAGCCCCGGGAGACAGAGGGATCAAGCCTGCATGAGGATGAGGAGAAAGAGAGTGAGGTCTTACCTTAAAAGGCAGAATCATAAAAGCTGCAGGCCATGACGACAGGAATGTGCTCCTCTGACCTGAACACTGCCTGGTTTCACGCATTCTACTTTCTGTTTCTATTAGTAGCTAGAATTCACATTATAACCTTGACAAATACATTACATCAAATAAAATATGAACAACTGGGAAGGAAACAATTTTAAAGTAATTTAATATGCACTGTATCCTTGGACAGTTCAGTATAAGTTATCCTTCTTATACATGATGAATTTCAGCACGTTATCAAGAGACCACAGGCAACTGGATTGAAAACGAGCAGGAGGTCATATTACCATCTTTCTCTGGCAATGTGAAGCGCTCTGATTCAACACAGTCAGTTCTCCGGTCACTGTATGTGTGGCAGCTGAACATTGTAACAGTAGCAATAGTTTTGGGAAACCCAGAAAGACCTGACTTCATGGACTTCTTTTTATTTTGAAAAAATAAATAGAAATGCTCAAAAAACAAACTGAAATTGCAATTTTCTGATTGGTTTAAAGGCCGAGTGTCGCTCCAAAACTTTGAGAGGCCAATATATTTGCACTGAGGGCTGGGATGCAGGAATAGCAGGATTGATTCCCAGCCCATCCCCCATACCAGGTGTGTCCCCGAGCGAGCACCCAGCGCTAGCTCCCTGATCGCCGCCTGTGGCTGCTCACTGCCCGCCCCACTGTTACACTTTCGTTGTAACATGCAGAAATGTTTTAATGACAATAAAGTGGATTCTTCTTCTTCTGATGCCAAGTCTGAAATCACGTAAGCATTTACCAGCACCACTCCACGTTAGGATACATTTTAGAGCATATTTTTAGTAAACAGACATGTTTAATTACAGAAATAGATTTCATATAAAATAATCAGGTCAGCCTCAAAGCTGTGGCCAGAGCCACAGAAATATGCCTTTGTCAAGAAACACTTTAAAAGTTGCTAATTTATGCTATTTCACTGGTGTTACTAGAAGACTAGAAGTAGTTGTAGCTCGCCAGAATAATAAGGAGTTCTTCATGTTATTTCCATTGTTTGGACTCTGTGTAAATGCAGTATTAACACGCACGTTAAATGAGTGACGTGTCATCCAGCTGGAAAGAAAGCTGATGCATATTTACTCCAACTGCTGTAGCGTCGCAAGAGCGAGATAAAGTGTAGACTGTGTGGACGTCAGTTAAAGGATGGCAGCACTAAAAATTACACGAGGCAACAGACAATATGTCCAAATATTTAACATTTAATTAACTAACTGTTCTGAGGAGTGGCATGTTTGTGCCAATAAACACCACTCTGAGAGCAACTGTGTGACCTGGTTCCATTATAGGATCCTACGAGGTGTCCGGGTACAGCCATCTCATTTGGGTGACAGAGATATTGTTGAACTGCACGAGGAAAAAATGGCAAGTGATGTCACCTACATCTATAAGGAGAGGTACCTCGCGAGCCCACACCCTGCACTCTGCAAGGCATTGAAGGAATTCTCAGAGGGATGTCTGGAGAAAAGGAGGAAGAGCAGATATGCAAACAAATATATATGTACTGTATATATATACATACACAGTAAGAGCTGCATATGGATGTACAATATATAGATTACTGGCCAAAGAAGGCACGTGTATGGACCGTTGCTGCCCTGGGTTTGGGTCATGCCATTTCAAAAGAGTCAAAATATAGACAAGGGTGCCTCTAGGAAGACTCACATGATCACTGCATTTAGTTTCACTCCCTTGTGCTGCCTTAGAAGGAGATACTGATACAGACAGCACATACAGTATCACTGTCCCACACCACCGGGCTCTGTCAGAACCTCCTCCCAGGTTGGACTAAATATGAATACATATAAATATTTCATGTGTGCAGTGTGGGAGTTGTTTTAAATTAAGCCGATTAAGATGGCAAGCTCAAGCTAAGCCCGTTTTTCAGAGCACCCATGCAGTATTTATCATATAGCTGACAGGAAGACATTGAACATCAACTGACTCCAGACTGAGACTGCCACTGTGATGTACAGTAACTATTGTGTGTCTGGAAAAATACACTGCAGCACCTGAAAAAAGACAATATGGAAAAATGTTGCACAAAGTTGCAGCAGGAATTCATTTAGATTACATGTTTATTTATTCAATTATTTGGTTTGCAAATGTTTTGGTAAATGTTTTTTAATTAGGCTCAATAAATGTTTAACCATGAACTATTTGACTGATTAAGAGGCTACAGTATGTATTTAATGTTTAATGCTAAAACACCTTATTAGACTGTGCACATATTAACTTTAATGCTTATTTTAGACATTAACATCTATCTTGTGTTATTCATTATTCATTAATAAACTAGCTAACACACTTGTCATTAACAGCCATAATTTTGCCGACCAAGTAGGTTTATTATTTATGTATGCACCGTTTCATCAGTAGAAGTTGCATACATTTTTCTTTCTAAAGTTACATTATGTAATACAAGAAGTGATGCACTGACACACTCACATTAATTAAAATAACCGGCATTTAATATTATGTTTATTTTTGTAAAATGACTGCTTGTTTTTTTTTTGTTGTTGTTTTTTTGCAGATGCCTCCTCTCTGTACCCTCCTTTCAGCGAAGCCCTCACGTGCTGAAGATACAAACTCAGCTCGCTATGGTTACTGTGAGCTAAACAACAGTCAACAGTGCAGTGAAGCTGAGGCATCCGCCGCCTGCCGGACCAAACTGCATGTGAGCTCGATCGTATCTGCACTGCATCAAACCCTGCTCAGCCCCGTTTCATTCACCCCTGAGAATAAGCTCTCTCTAGTCTCTTCTGTTGTTGCTGTTTTGAAAGGGAGCTGCGGCCCCGCGCTGCTAAATCAGCAGATCTGCAGAACACTTGAGTCCAAGCTTCATCCTCAGCATCCCAAAGTAAATGTTCCCAAGAAAGTTCTAATCCTGAGGCTCCAATTATCATAGTCATGGCATTCAATTTTGGACGAGATACAGAATGTATCAACAATGAATGATATCGCTTCAGCAAGCAGGAAAAATATTTAACAATAATATTCCAAGGGAAAGCTGAGGAAAGCCATTCCTCAGATATTTTCTCCCGTTCAGTGTATTGGCCGGACACAGAGTACTTTATCTGCTCATCTAGTGCTGTAAGACATTTACAGCAGGTAAAGACAAGAGACGCTTTGTCCTGCAGGGCACGTCTCTGCTGTCTCCATCTATGGCCTGTGAGTGGGGAACATCTTATTAAAGTTTCACCCCTTATCTGCCTGACACTACGAGGAGCTCCTTCACCAACACCTCCATGTGAGAGACAGTGCACACATTATGCTGCTGTGCTGTGGAGCTTGGGTGGAAAGTTTTGCTGGGTCTGAGCTGTGCTTTTTTTGGCACCGGTGTCCTCCAGGCCAAAGCTTATTCATCCGTGAACTGACAGCTTCACCTTGGCACAGGAAACTGAGGAGCTGGAACCCCCTGGATCACAATTATTCTGCAAGTGTGTTCATGAAAAGCTCTTGAATGATTTACCTTCTAATGTAATCTGTGAAAGGTTTAAGAAAGCAGCTTTTGTGTGCTATTAGTAGTTTATATTTTATATGATGAAATGTCTTAATGAAAAATGTGTTAAACCTGCTTTCCAAAACCTTGTTTGATCGCGCTAACATGCTTTTAAAGTTGTATATATGCACATATGGATGGATTATTGAGGGGCCTGCTGGGTAAAGGGGCCCGATGTATCAAGAGGCCCATTAGTCAGAACCTGCGGTTGTAATGACTGTTAGATATCTAGTTGGAAACCCCTCAAATGAATATAAGGAAACTCAAAATGACTCTGAAGAGACACAAAACTACCAAAAACAGACACTTAATGACTCACAAAGGAGCATGAATGATATTAAAAAGAACAGAGACACAACCTGACCACAATCAGAGAAAAAGTCCAAATAAACACATGACCAAACAGGAACGTGAAAAAAAACGTAAAACAATACCAATGGGACACAGCATGTCTACAAAGAGACACAACAACCTGAACCTGTGGCTTCATGTGCCTGTTCCCAGGGGCCCGCTGTCTCATAATCTATCCATTTTCATGTTTCATCTTACTAAACCATGGCGTCAAAGCAAAAGAAACAGAATTGAGCAATATGTTTTTTGTAGTTTCTGTCCTGAAAGCAAATAGTTGGGAAATTACAAGGCAGCAGGTAGTGGCAACACCCACCTAACCTCCCGCTCTAATCACTAATTTAGCAGCTGCTCTTTCAGTTTTCAGTAACACAAGTTTTTTTGTCAAAAATATTTGAACTCAAGGATAAAAACATGTATCTTTGTAAGGTTGAGTCACGGTTAAAGACGCAGAGCCAAGCTAAACCAAGCTGTGACTTTCTGATAAGACAAGTAGAATATTGTTTTTCTCTGAGTCTGTGGGTTTCATAATGTGTCCAAATGTGTTGCTGCTGTTACAGCATCTTTGTGGTGTTAACTTGGAAAATCAGAGGCAGTTGGAGTCAGAATTTCTGCAGGTCAAACTTCCACCTCAGTAATGATTAATGGTGCACCAGGACTACCTTCCCTTTCTATTAGTTACTCCTCTGTTGAAGTTGTACAACTCAAATCCAAATGGGCTGATTTGTATCTAAGGACATACTGAAACCATCTATAAACGTCTATAACATGGGAATAAAAGGCCAAATGGCCAATGCCACAAACAAAACTCCTCACTCTTTACTTCACGCTGAGCACTCAGAACAGAACAGTGTTCAGGGTGTGTAGCGTATGTCGAGTATTTGTCTTGGATTTCATTAAACACTGGTATTTCCTGCTATTTTGTGTCAGACGGCTTTGGCATCTCTACAGAAATATTTCTAAAATGTTACAAAGCACAATACCATGCTGTGGTTGCAAGTTCTTCTGTAAACCAAAGGGAGTTAGCTTGGGGTCCACGCCTGTCAAAATGAAGACTGTCATCAAGTGAGTGATGTACCATTGCACACACGACCACAGTGGTTACCGCGACTGCAAAGGTTTTCATTACTCGTGCTTTGAGGCTGGATGTTTCAACTCAGCATGTGAAAACTCTTTAGCGCTAATACTGGGATTTTCCAATGACTGGAGCATCTGCCATGACATGGCTTTGGCGTTTCTCATCTGTCCTGCAACATCTGGTTCCGCAAGAGAGTCAGAGGCCATCACTGAGCTGGTTGTTTGCGCACATTCTGGGGCCTTTGAGGAATTCGGAGCAGTTTGCCAAAGTAGTTCGCTAAATGACAGAATCCAAATAATAAATAATAATAATAATAACCCTAACCCTAACCCTAACCCAGTTAAGCTTTTTTTTCTCAACAAGCACGACCCAATTGCTCTGGGTTTTGTGGAGCGAGCTTATTACAAGCTTTAATATGATTTTATTTTGACCTAACCTGGACAGAAGGGACGTGAATCAGGCCACTACAAGGCGGAGTGGTCCTCCTGGCTGTACTGGTAGTTGCTGCTGTCCTGCTCCTTCAGGTTGTTGTGTTAACATCACAGAGTCAACACATCTTTATTATAACTAGACAGGAGGTGAGGTATCATGTGTCCTTTAGCACAGAACAAAAATGCCTTGAGGTTGTTTATAACCTCATCTCTCAGTACATGGTAGCTGATGGATAGGGTGGCTCTAGGACCGAAGCCCTCCCTCTTTACTTTAAACAGCTGATTTATGTCTGGTCCTGGACACTTATTCAGCATGGCTGGAATGCGGGGAATTTCAAAGACCCCTCCTCTGCCTGTCCCGTCCACGCGCAAACAAATGAAGCAGGCGCCTGGTTGGGCAGATGAAGGCCCACCGGTGTTCCCACTGCAGGGCAGGGAGACAGAATGTAAGGAATGTCAGAGGCGAGAAAAGAAATCCATTTTCTTCTTTGGTGTTGTTCTAATTTCTCTTTCCATGTTTTCACAGCAGCAATCTAATGTTCAGCCTTTTATTTAGAGTCATCATAATTAAGCATTTGGAAATCAACACTCATTTCTGGTGCATGCACACATCCTCAGAGAAAGAAAGGAGCCATAATAGGACAAAATGAATTTATTTGTGTTACATTATTAAAAACTCAAATATGCATAGTGTCACGTTGTTTGAAATAGTCATGTGGCAAATGAACTGTGTGGCAAACAAAACAGTGCTTTGTTATACACACGCAAAGTCACAAAACGCTATATGTCCAGAGAGGGTTTGTGTCAAGACGGTGTAAAAAAAGGAAAATCATCTCAAAGAGATGCTGTACATGCCATGGAAGTCACCATAACACTACTCTATTATGCAGTATTTAAAATCAAAGGCACGATGGCTGTGTTTTAGCTGTAACTCAATAGCACATGCATCTTAATCATGCGTCTGGCAAACAAACACACAAAATAAACAAGAACTCACACTCCATAGAAGCTAGAATAATTATCTGTTTTGACAATAAAAACATAAGCAGCTCTGTCTATCGTAGCTCATTTTCAAATCAATGATATATCCAGACACCATTTTGATTGCTCTGTGAGTCTTTCTCTCCTCGTTGCTAACGTTTAATAATTCCCTTTCGCCTCCCGGGGCACCGGCGCAGCTCAAGGCCTGCTCTTTGCTGCGGGTTTATCCATTATGTTGAGCACGTCGTCCAGGATAGATGGGCCCAGATCAAGTTCGAGGGAGAGGAATGACCCCGTGATCTGAGCGAGGGAATCCTGGGACGTGCTCTTTTCTTTGGAAAACTCAAATTCGAAATCACAGATGCGGCCATCCTCCATGCCGCTGTCCCTGTCCACCCACTCTCTATTGCATTTGGGGAACTCCTGTTTGAAGCCCAGGTTAAAGTCATTGTTAAAGTGTCCACATCCGCTGTAGTTACCATTGCCATTGAGGTTCCCACTACCATTGAAAATCTTGTTCTGGAAGTTTCTTTTACCACTAAAGCTGTCGAAGCTGTTGCAGCTTGTGTTGCTATTCAGACTTCCGTTGGCTTTGTAGATGCTATTGCTGTGACCACTGATATAAAAGGACGTTGGCTTGTCGAATCTGCTTTCACTCTTGTTTATTTGGTTGTTTTTGGAAACTTCCGCAGAAGTGGACTTATTGGTGTTTTCCAGCAGATCCAAGAGGACATCAGGCTTTGACTGGATATCTGTGGAGGGAGACGGAGGCTCGCTGCTGAAGACGTCCATAGAGCGCAACAGAGCATCCATCTGCAAGATCTCTACCTTCTCAGCAGTGTCAGGTTTTATGGGAGCTGAGGGCCCCATTATGTTCTCTAGTGGCTCTGGGGGCATAGAAAATACAGTGGAGGAGATGAGGGGCAGGGTGAGTGCCTGGCAGCCACCAATAGTTGGAAGGGAGATGGCGTTCTTGAGTACTGGAGAGGGTGTCTCAGCAAAGGAAGCATCACCTGTACTGTTTGCTCGCAGAAACTCACTTTGGACACCGTACTGTGGTTGGATGTCTCCCTTTCCTGGTAGGAGCTCAAACTTTCCCTGGAGGAAAGACATGTCACCAAAGGCATCTCTCTCTCCACCTCTGCCAATGTGGATGGTGTGACGAAAGTCTCCGAGCGGTGGACTGATCATGTCTGGAGACAAAATATCTCTGAGTCGACATTTTTTCCCTTTCTTATTATTTGTGGGTTTCAGGTATATGGGTGCTTTTGCTGGCATGGCTGTACTTGCAAAACGAAAGCTCAGATATGCAGGATAGAAAAGTTGGAAATCAGTTCTGGATGTTACAACTCCCCAGGGCAGAGACTCCAGTTACATTCTCAAAAACACGCCGGTCAAACAGGATCCAAAGAAAATTTCAACAAATGTTGCATTAAATAGGAACTAGGACTCCAAACGGGTCAGGTTGTTGTGGTGTGGAAGGGTCAGATGGGTGCTTTCCTGAAATCAGACACAAATAGGAAATATGTCAGCATTTTTTCAAACTGTGAATTCAACCTTGACAAATCTAAAGGTTCTTCTTCTTCTAATGTGCGCTGCTACTGAAACTCTACTAAACTCCTGTCCTGCCTTTGTAAGAAAAGGAAATGTGGTAACCAACTCCTCCAAAGATGAGGATGATGCCTGGGTCGTAGGCTTTTTGCTGCTGTATTCACATTTTCACGCATGAGCCGCCATTGGCCTCCAGAACCCTGGATGTGCTAATGTGGAACAGCTGGATCGCAGATTGGGAGAGGAGAAACAAGGGGTGGGGGACTTTAGTGGGATCAGAGCAGGGCAGCCTGTTTTAGCACCAAGCTACTGCTCAGACACGCAAAGCAAGAAAGAGATAGAGAAGAGGGGAGAGAGAGGGGAGAAAAGTGGGTTTACAGGGTTTAGAGTGATGTGTGACTGATATTGAGTAAGGGATTACAAAGCAACTGAGTCTTAAGAAAGAAGGTGCTGAAGATTCCGAATAAGCCTGGTTTTGATTGGCAAATAGTCATCGCAAAGTTAATTAAGTGCTGAAATATTAACGAGGCACAATACATTCAGCTTGGTAAACATTATTAAGAGAGCACTAGATTTGAGTAAAAGGTGCCCGAGGTGCATGCTGCCTTCTCAGAGCTTTATAAATGCACACTGGCTGCCAGTTTTTGTAGGATGTAAGAGGAGGAGAGAATCACTTTGGCTGTTTGAGATGACATAGCAACCGAGGAGAAGGGGGAAAACACTCTGCGGAGAAAGGGAGCTGACAGTGTCAGTGTGTGCGTGTGTGTGTGTGTGTGTGTGTGTAATTGGGGTGGAGGGTTGGGGGGAGGGGGGGACACACCAGTGGGAAGAGAGCTTGCCCATTTATAGACATATTTACTTATGAGAGGTCTGTCAGCAGTGACTGTCTGACAAGTGCACAAAAGTTCCTGGGCGGTCGCGTCCACCTCAAAAGAGAAAAAGGTTTCACCGTGAAAACATCCACATTCCTGCTGCAAGCGAGCTGATAGAGACACACTGCATCAGTCTTATCAGAGACACTTTGAGTAGGCTGTGTTTATTCAGCAGGCACATTAATGTGGAACACCATTTGAAGCCCTGTGGCAGGCGGGAAGCCACTGCACTCACATGCATTTTTCAAAATGAATTTCTATTGAGCCTGTTTGATGAACTGTCACAGCACATCCAAGCAACTTTAGGATAGACAGTACCGGGTGAAATTGTCTGACTCTTGGCGCTGCGACTACAGCACAACACGCACTGAGTGGCTATATATATATGCTGAGTGATGCAGAACATGTGTGAGTGTGCTGAATGGCAACACAGCTCTACTTGTGGATTTGAGTGCCGCTGTGAGTGTGAGGTGCCTGACTGTGCTCGGGAGAGATAGCACTTTTGAATGTAGGCCATGTGTGCAAACCACAGTTTGTTTGCTAAAAATGAAGGAGAGAAAGACTTGGGGGGCGGGGGGGGGTTGTGCTGCAATATCTAATGAAGGGAAGGGGGTAAAGCTTTCTTTCTTTCTTTTCTTTCCATTCCTCTTCCTCCTACTTGTTTCATTTCTTTTGTTAGCGTCTGTGCCTATCGCTGCTGCTCCTCTGTCCTTTTTGACCTTGACAGCTGTGGGAGTGGGAAATTGAGCTTGGATAGGAAGTGAAACAAATGCACCGCCGAGCCAAAATCTGCTTACAGTGGGCTCAGAGTGCACATATCTATGTCTGTGTGAACTTTTGTTTTGTGCTGTTCCCAATAATAATAAGGTCACTGCTGCACGTCTGGCTGCAACACTTCCTACGCTACATACATATCGATTTGTGGTCCACACTGACAAAATTACAACTTCCTGACCTGAGTGGACCATATGCTCCCCCATTGAAACCAGTAAACACTCAGCCCATGCATTATCACAGAACTAATGTCGGCTGCAATCAATAGTATTTACAGAAGTAGTGGGAAATCCTCTCGCAGCAGAGCAGTCCAACTTTTTTATCTCTCACAGGAGGACATCTGCTATACATCCTACTCCAGGTTAACACTTGTGGCCCATAAGAAGCCAGCTGGTACGGTGAAAGCCTGAAAGTCTGACCTTCACATCAGCATCCTGCTGGTGGCCCAGTTTGGCTTTTATGGCATGACTGGAACATGATTGGAATTCGAGGGGCCACCAGCAAAGCATGAGGAAAACAATATCCTCATGTGGGCTGTTTCGCAATCAGCAGTATTTTAATTTAGTTATCTTAATGAGAAAACTATATTGATCTGGGAGTAGCAGTGTTAGTTAAGCCTGTGTTGGCCCAAGATGAAATTAATAAACTACAACAGCTCAACATATCCCAGGATAAGACTATGGCCTGCTGACCCAATGATCTGTGTCACTGTAGGCTGTTTATAGTTAAGCAGGTACTTTCTAGTATCTCTTTAAGCCAAGTGCAGATTTGCACACTACTGCTGGAATCCATCCAAAAAAAACCCAGCAGTGTAGCACGTGTTGGCCATCGCGAGCCCAGTGGCGCCGCCAATGCTGAATGCCATCGCAAGGGTTTTTATTTACATCTTAAGGGGAGTGAGGATCTGATGGCACCTTCCTTTCATAGCTGCTAGCCTGAGCAGCACCTCCACTTATAATGGGGGTTGCTGAATAAAGCCACTGTGTCATTGAGTCAGCAACAGCTACAGTATCTGTCTGGGCATGAAGTCATATGGAGGCACTCCAGCCTCTTTAAAAATGAAACTGTGCCTCATCGGTTCATGCTTAGAGAGTCAGTTATTAGCGAGGGGGGAAGAAGGAGTGAGGCGCTGAAAGTTTGAGTGTTGGGGGCAGATAAATGTGGTGTTGGTATCTGGCAATCAAACTAATAGCTTGTGATTTGTCTGGGTATTTCTGGACCGCTTAAAGTCACGTGCAGTACAACTGGGTCACTATATTCTTAGATGCAGTGTAACCCTACTGTAGTCTAAACAAATTCTACAGTTTGATGATGCTGTGCAGCTCACCGGTTGCCAAAGTGCTCCAGAGCCAGAGTGAGAAGTGAAGACTGAGAGAGGCTCAGGAGAGCAGCTGTCCAAAATATGACCTGCATATGACTTCTACATTCTTTGAAATAGAAACCAAGCATCCCCTAAATATTCCTCCACTAATGGGATTACTGTGCTGACATTTTGCATGAGTGCTGTTGAAAAATGGCATGCTATTCACCACTTGTGTAGTGGTTGTGGTCAGCGTAACATCATCAGTGGGTAGAATTCTGCCCGCTGTCCCTACAAAGCTACTTTGTGGATGGTTGAAGTTTCCAAATATTCCTCTAAGATCTAACCGTGGACTTTACTTCTGCCGCGCCTTTTAATAGCAGAAAGACCCCTCTCTTTGGGGCTGTTAAAAAAAGAAAATGCACATTCCAAGGAGGGTAATGGTAGACTGAGCTGTTTGTTGCATAAAAAACCTCAATTACAGGCGCAGTCCTTACTTTTGAGGGCCATGGTGGTGGTGCTGGGGCTAGGGTGAATAGCAGGGTGGAGTATTTGTTCTGACTTTATTGCTCCATCCCCTTGTGCCACCCACAAGCATGGCCAGCACTTGCCAGAGTTATCCTTGGCAGAGATGAGCAGAAAACTGAATCAAAGCATATGAAACACGAAGAGAATGTCAACGCAAGTCTGTTCCCTCCAGCGTACCAGAAAAAGTCTCTAGATTTGCTCCCCTCCAGAGATAAAGCTCTGCTCTCCAGCTCTGCATTTCAGAGGGACATGCTTTTAGCACGGAGAGAGACTATAAGGGGCTCTGGGAGAGCAGAGAGGCTATCATGTTGCTCTTTACAACTCCTGTAATACATGTATGAGAGTTGGGCAAACATCCTTAGACATGTTTAGCTCACACATTCACGTTTCCCTGTTGTTGAGCAATGTCCCATCCTGCTCCACACATTCAGGAAAAACATCAGGGCAAACTGCAGCGACAACATCCCATTTACTAATTCAGATTACTGTTGGGTGTGAAATAAAACATGTGCTCACTCACCTCACATGTTCTAGCGGGGAGGTTTTTGATCCTTGCCAGGTATCGCTGGTGTTCTCCTGAACGCTGCAGCTGCAGGTTAATGTGTGTTTTGTGGCTGCTGTGCTGTTCCCGTGGCTTGTTGTCACTGCCCTATCTACGGTCTCTGCCTCAGGGCTGCACTCCGTCTGGGATGTCTGCCGGACAGCTGTTTTGGAATTGCTCTCCGGCTCCTATTCCCCTCTGAAGCAAGACGAGTCTCCTCCTACACCTTCCCTCACTCCCCCCTCTTCTTCCTCTGTCTCTCTCTCCAAGCCTCCCTCTCTCTCTCTCTCTCTTCTGTGTTCTTGCTTGCTTCTCTCTGTCTTTAGCAGCACCTGTGCATGTCTGTCCTCTCTCCTACCCAGAGATCTGATTTTCTTAAGCACCTCTGCAGTGCTTGAGCATCCCCCTTCCAGTGCCTAGGTGGAGCTGCAGTAATGGGTGAATCACAAGCTATAGGCTCACAGCTGAAGAAAAAATGCAGATGCCTCATGGGAGGTCTGGCTGTCTCTCTTCTCTGAAACATTCCCCATGATATGTACAATGAGTGTGTGTGTGAGAGCTCTTTCCCTTTCGCTGTCTCACTTTGTGACTGCCCACATCTGATAAAAGCTATTCTGTAAATGCAGCCGGCAGCTGACAGACATCCCCCTGTCTCTCTTATGAGCTTACCCTCTCTATTCTTATCTGGAAATCACACATGCACACCCACACCAGCTCCCATTATTTTCTCAAACTGTAACGCTGCGCAATCGCTTCACATTCTATCCAATTCTTCTCTCATTATTTTCTGCACAAAGCTGCAGCAGTTCGTGGTGACACTGTACGACACAACCCTGCAGCGCCGCATTACAAGCAGAGGACACCTACAAACGGGCCGGTATCATTTTAAATGCACACACAGAGATGTGTTTGTGAAGGTTCTAACCTGATGCCCTTGAGTCCAGGACATGGTGAACCTCACCGGAGCACCACATTTTTTTCATGGTTTATTCTTGTATGGAAAAAAACCCCATCACCTTGGTAACCAGTGCAGCTCAGAAGTGATGTCACAGTGCGGTGCACTATGCAGTTTCCCCCCCAAAAAGGTTGGGAGGATAGCAGAGGAGGGTGTGTGTGTTTCTGCTCATACAGTGAATTACAAAATGAGAAATATTGGTGGATGGGCATCTGTATGTCAATCACTGTGTGAATGTGTGTGTGTGTGTGTGTGTGTGTGTGTGTGTATGTGTGTGTGTGTGTGTGTTTTTGTGTGTGTGTATGCCTGGAAAAGGGGTGCATACATGTCCTCACAAGTTTTTGTAGTACTTATCTAGTAATCCTGCCTCGTCCAGCATATGAAGAAGAACATCCTTCTGCAGACACCATACATTTCCACTTCCTCCTTGTAAATTTAGCTCAGCTAGCTCATTCTCCTTAATCCACTTTCTCCCCGCTGTTGTGTTTCATGTGATGGATTCACCACTGTGGTAATGCTTGGATGCACAGACTTGTGTCTGTTTGTGAACAGTGCACTTCTGTTGCACCCTCTATTTAACTCACACAGGCGTTATTTAGCACCAGTTAAACAGCAGTTTAAATGAAGCCCTTTTAGCATGTTGTTGTTGTATCATCCTGGCGTGATGTCATCACCGTATCCATGTGGCTAGCATATGATCTGCAAGTAGAACACATAACTCTATCTTCTCATTTTGGAAGACCACTAAACCCTGGAAAATCCAGAGCTGTTGATCTAGATTAGGAAACAGTAAGTAATTTCCCATCGACATGATAAATTGCTTGGTAGAGGAGAGATGGGAAAATTAGCCAGTGATAACTTATACAGGAAAACTACTCCTTAATTTGCCATAATGAGTACAAAGCCCAATAAATAATTTCAGTTTGTAACACTAACAATACCAGTGATACTAATAACACTAATCATCATGGATCTATACGTGTTCCAATACACTATGCCAGTATAACAACCATGAAGCTGACACAGCTATTCATTCATGTTTTTCTTTCTGTTCCATGTCAAAATATATTTTGTGAAAAGTAAATGTTCATAAATATTGAACAAACACAGGACACTCAGGCATTGAAAAAATGAATTGTGAGAGTCCAGGGAACAGCAACAACATCATTTTAGCATTTAACACAGTCCAATATGTAGCCATGCAATGTTAATTTCATATATAAACCATGCAGGAATGACGTTTTAACATTTACAACTGCAGACTATGGGAGTGGAAGAACCCATCGAGGGCTAGAACACTTCTGTGTTCATAAGCGCATAAGGGCAACACTGTGAACCTATCCAACAACATTACTGATTGATTGATCACAAAGTAAAGCAGACACAAGCTGCAGGTTCAACAAAATGTGATGATTTTTGTGATGGTTACTACTTGTGTTGCATATAAAATAGGGTGAAGCCACATAAATGTAAATACACATATTGTACAACACTAAATCATGATCACATGGCCTGAAATCTTCTCAAGGGTTCTTCTCAACAAAAACATTGATGATGCCTGTATCTACTCTTTATCATAAGTTCCTCTTCTCTGAGCAATCTTGTTGATATTAAGTGTCCATAAAGTCTGAGGTTACATATTAGAAAGTTATTACTACATGTTTGAAATGTCATCTTTAACATGACTAAAAATTAAAACAGGAAAAAAAGGATTTATCCTAATGTCTTATTACTGACATATAACCCTTTATATAGTAATTATTTGGCATTAATAAAGCTATGAGTTACAAGGTGAACTGCACAACCACCCAGTGTTAGCTTATTGGCCCTGACAGTTCTTCAGTTTCCTTGGTGAGTCCATACAGTGTTTGTGCAGAAGAAGTGTTTTCTCCCTCCAGCAAAAACAGCAGCCTATAGTGTGTCCTAGTCCGTTGAATTCACAACGAGTTTGCCAGGAACATGCTTGTCATTCATATTTATTTTTCCATCACAAGTTTCTGCTTCGGTTAATAGAGAAATTAGACCTATTTTTAATTCCACTTCAAGACTAATTTTCCCCGGTCTGCTCTGGCCCACAACGCTGTCCGATACACAAGGAGAGCTTTCTGAGCGAGGTTTCTCTTTAGGTGTTCTGTCTGAACTGTTCCACTGAGATCACTTTTACCCAGTGGACACATGATGTACTGATCTCGAGTCAGGTAAACAAGCCCAACCTTGGCTCCTGAAGCAAATCAGCAGAGAAAAACAGCATTTAAAGAGGCAATAACATCTATTTACTGCTATATGTCAACTAATGTGTCTACAGCGAGCGGGGCTGAGGGCAAAGATTTAGTTTTAATCTCATGTTAATACCTTACCCAACTGACTCATCAACCGACTCCACCCTCCCTCCTCCCACTGCGACATCTGTGTTCACACCCATTATGGAGTAAGCAACATCATTATCGCTTGGTGTCTGAGGCAGGCTGCGTGACTGAGGTGAGGAATATGAAATGTGAACAACACGACCCACTGCCATAAATTGCCTTTTTAATAAAAGCTGTTTCAGTGCATTTACTCGAGGTTGTTTCTGATCTTTAAATCCATCTGTCATGAAACCAGCGTACAGTAGGAAGATGGGCGGAGGGTATGGAAAGATATATTGTGGCCACAATAACATGTAATTGCAGCCATGTGAGATGTATTTTGTGTCAGCATTTACAGGGCCCAGCTGAATTCTTCTTTTTGTGATTAAATCCATAGAGAACGACTCAAAATGATTAAAGATATATGTGTCATATGCCTGACTGTCATGGGGTTTCAGCTTTTAATAACATGTAATGAACCTGTATTCAATACACACTGTACAATATCTCAGACTTGACCCAACATGCTGACAGACATCTACAGCTCCTCCACTTGCATTCTTATCAAAGCTTTCTCCCGGGGTTGCACTGTTTCACTGTAGGTCCTCATTTTCATCCTGACAGTAAACATTTCACAATGTTCTCAACATTACCGGCAGCACACAGGGAGGGACTCAGTGCTGAGGGCACTGGCCAATATTCTGAGATGTGCGGCCAAGCAGAGGGGAGGAGGGGATTGTGGGTAGTCTAAACACTGTCTTGCTCTGTGGCTGTAGCCCAAAATGCTTTTCTGTGTGTGCGTGGGCGATGCACCATCCTGAATTACAGCAGACCACACACACCAGAGGTAGCACCTTTGGCTTTTGAGTCTATTTTAGCACTAAAACAAACTTGGAGAAAGGTAAAAGGTGGAGTTCAAGAACAAAGACAGCAAGAGGCAGAGATCTGAAACTATTGTCCAATTCAAATAGTATGTATTGTGTTTGATAACATCGTGTACATGAAATTGGACAGTTGCTGTGTGAATCTGTGAAACATATTTTTAGCAGCTTTCAGCACATTGTTTTGGTTTCGTGGCTCTGTTGTTGTGCGGTCTCCGTTCTGATCAAACCAGACGACACACTGAAAAGATTAGCTGATGAATAAAGAATTAAAATAGCTTAATAGTTGCAACTTACTTAGGATTATGAATTTGCACTGCTGTTTATAAGGCGGCCAGAAGCACTACTTAAAGTCTATGCTAATGTTACTGTGTGGATAATTAGATGACTCCTACCTTTAATAAGGTATTTAAATTGTGTACTGTAATTCCAGTAGCTGAGCCACAGGTCACCCTCTCACAATCAGACTGTGGTTGTCCATTTCCACCAGCCTATACACTGCTCTATCCACAACCATAGAGCTGTTATGTCCACCAGAACTGGCTGGTTGCAATCAAATATATCATAGAAATATTCTGTAATGTTCTCCTGAGAGGAGAACATTAGCCCTTACGATGCATGTCTCATGTTTTTAGCTGGAGATCTGTAGGTAGTCTGATGGACACTGTGCATGTATAATGTACTTTCTGCTCTATATTTACTATGGCAGTGTCTGTTTTTCCTTAGAAACATGTTTGCCGTTGCGCGAACATGCGCCACCATGTTGGAATTTGTGCACAACAGTGGTTATATAATGACTTTTTATGTGAGAATATAATGTGAGTAAACTGTTGTTTGAATGTAATTAAAGAGGAACAACCCTGACAGTAAAGTTTTCAGCTGTGTCTCTTATGGGTCACAAAGGGAAGAGGGAGAAATATTCTGCATTCTTTGTGAGATACAGAGTCAATAACTGCGTGGTTCTATTTTTGAACCTGAAGTATACGACATGGTCATCGCATGACAAATCTGGGAGGAGACTGACCTTCACTGAAACTGTTGTCATTGTGAGGTTACCTCAAATCTGATTGAATTATAGCTTCCTGTTTTTCTTCGTGCCTACTTTGATGTCCAGTGGGACTCGGAGTGTCACTCCTGTTTGGTTTATGGGTATCTTATCTGTTGAGTCAGTAAATAACATTCCACATTTACAGAAAACAACAAAAAGGTTGCAGTTTCTTGTGTACACACTTTGTCGCTGCTGGAAGCACCCGGAGAGGAGAGGACTCTTAAATCACAAAGACTTTGACTTAGCAGAGCTGATAATGCCAATAACAATAAAGAGTATTTATGGCGTCTGGGAGTATGTCCAGTACTGTACATTATCAGAGTGAGCGTGTACTGGTTGCTTTTCATCAGGTTTACATACAAGTATGTGCGGTTTCATTTCCAACAACAGCATTGTACTTTGTAACATCTGGTGAGATTATTATTTCATTAGGAGCGTTGGAGGTTTCCATCTGTTGACTCAGAAACACTTTGATTAAATTGATTGCATTCATGCTTCTTGTCAAATTGCTTAATTGTGTTATTTGAAATAAAAAAAACACATTCTTGAGGATTTGCCGGGCATCGTTGCTCATTTCAGTGGCAGCTCTATGTATGGCACGCATACCACAGCGAAGCATGGGATTGGCTGCAAAACGTAGCTGAGTACAGAAAGGCAGAAAAGCACGGGAAATTTGAGAATGGAATTTTAAAGATACCCAGACACCATCTGCTGTGCTTTTTATCTCGGCGGTTTTAATTTTAGGATTTCATTCTTCTACCAGAGAATGTAACTCAGAGTCCAGCTCCTTTCTCTGCTAAATACATCCGAATAATTATTGTCTTTAGCTTTTCTTTGATCCAGAAGTGGATTAAAGTACGAGCTGAAGTTGTAGGTGGGGAATGGTGCAGTTTTGAATCGGATCAAAAATCAGCCAGATGTCTACATATCTGCTCTTCCTGCAAATTTAGGTGTGAAGATGAGAATCGTGTTGTGTGAGGTTCCTCTCACTTTAAAAATATGTTCTGCTTATATTTTTATTTGATTGTGTTGTCTTCTGCTTTATTGTTTGAAAGATCTAAGTAAAAAGTGTGATTTCTGTAGCTCACTTTGATGCCTGAAGACATGTAGAAAGAATACAGGCATGAATTGTGATAATACAAATGTTATGGAAGCTAATCCCAGTCTAATAAACTGTTTTATGGAGTGTGATATGCAAGATTATAATTTCCAGCACATGTAATATAAATTGGTATCATGGTGAGTTGGGAGACAAATTGTTGTGGGCAGTTCATTTCTGGGTTTCTTCTGGTATGAGTGATATTTAAAAGCTTTCAGCAGCTTATTGTTGTTTGGGATTGCTGTGGCCAGGAACTTTATATTTTAAAGTTTGTTGAAATAAGTAAACATTATAATTCTATCACCTGATTGTGTTGTTATGGGTCAACTCTCCCTCTGAAATATAATCTGACTAATATCCTCTGTCCTTTTAGTTTTGCTTAAGTTTCCAGTTTCTTCTACCCAATGCCATTTTATAATATTGATCAACTTGCCTTTATAATTGATGTTTTTATATTGAATTTCAAACTGAATTCTACCCACCAGCCGAAAAGCAGCATCTCAGCAGCCATCCCCTTTGTTACAGTTACATAAAACCGACTGTTCTGTGAAAGCTGACAATGATAATATAGTTGTGACCTGTTGAAACGTGTCCGTAGAAGAGAAAAACGTTGGACGTACTGTGTTTTAACTTGCCACCTCCTCATTTACTGCCTAAGCAGATGAACCCCACTGACCCTGGCATTCTTCCAAGGCTCTGTTTAACTTCACATAGTGACCCTTTTCTTTATATAACATCAATACAAGCCACACACTGTATCATACTTTGCATTTCTCAAGTCAAGCATAGAAATTAACTCAGAAAGAATTGTGCGGAGTCCTGTAATGATGGCCCGGTCCACAGCAACTCGAGCATGTGTCAAAGGTGGAGGGAGCTGCTGCGGGGGCTAGACAAATACCAGGGATACCTCAGCCTTTGTTGTATTCAGATCCAGTGAGCATGCACAGAAGCTTTGAGACACTTGAGCGTGTGCTGTGAAACCGAGCGTGTGCAAACGGGCAGGACACCAGGAGGCCACATACGAGCCGATACTGTGGAGGGAGGGGCATGAACTGTGTGTAGCTGCAGAACAGAAACTGTCAACGAAACCCAATGAGACCCTGAAAAGAAGCTGAACTGATAATCACCAGACAAGACCCTTCCAGTTAACAAATGATTTGGATCAGATTTAGATCAAACATTGCATTGGATCATCCTATATTCTGTGACAGATGATTAAGTTGTTGAAGTCTTAAAAAGAATAAAGTCGTGGCTGCTATTAATAAAATGAAGTTTCTCTAAATATTCTGTTTTGTTCATTTAATCTGATTTAAAAAATAACCTAAGCCAGTGTTTAGGGTTGATTTATCTTTTCAACAGTCAGTGTTGTATGTAATGTATGCTGGTGTGGACGTCAATGGACTGATTTGTAGATTATTTATTATTTATACATATTTTGTGAAGGTTTGAAGGTAGAAGTAGTAAATTCAGTGGTGGGGAGGCGGACAATCTACAAGTCAGAGATCAAATTACGACTCCAGTCTTGTCTTCTAGTCACAAGTCAACACTGACGTTATCTATTACAGCTGTAATTTATCTGTAACCTCTGTCTGAGCCATGTCAGACAGAGACGCTCATTTTTTCCATGATAGCATCTACCACCATTACTGGGCCATCGCTCATCTCATGAGCCGTTATTTGTTCCCATTTTTCAACCTGCTCTATTGTGCTGCAGCGTGATGTAACACAACCTCAGAACCTTACCAGTCAGCAGGGTCAGAAGTGCACAACTGTAAAGTACTGAGGTGCAGTCCATCAGATCTCCGCCACTGCGCAGTAAACTGTCCCTACATCTCCCGCTGCAGTAGCTGCTTCACAAAGAGAGAAAGAAAAACACACCAGACCCATCTGGCTCATCTGGACGGTCATCTATACCTCTCCCTTGTGGTATGTATTTGACTTGCGGTGGGGGTCGAGGCACAAGCTCAACACTAGTCCCTGCCACTGTCCCAGACTCAGAGCTAAATCTTGTGGGCAGACATATCTGATCTGTCTCATCGGGGCTGCATCCTGGGAGATGGAAGGTGAAGGATTATCTCTTGATTAAGGTTTATTGGGTTTGACAGTCTGGTTAATTTAGGTCACGAGACCATAAAAGTGGGCGTCCACAGCGTGTCATGTATGTAACACGCAGTAAGGAAATACAGTAGAGTTGGCGCATTTCCAGGCCACTGAAGTTTTGTACTGTACGTGTGAGTGTGGGATTAAAAAGAGGAAATAGAGGGAGGGTGAGAGTAGCTGAGTTGGGGATGTACACATATTCCTCTACAGTGAATCTGAATGTTTGTGCTTCACCAGGTACCTGGAATGCATCCGGACAAACAGACAATATTTCACTCCTATGGTCCTTTGTGTTGCTGAATACTGCACATTTAAGTTGACAAAGAGAGCTGGAGAATAACAAATGTTAACTTAAGGTCTCCCTAAAACAATACCGCTCTCTGTACAGCTGCAGAATTCCCCAGCAGCCTGTCGTTACTTTGCCTGAATTTATATTTCTCTGCGGTGCAGTTTACCGACACATTCAGATAACAAACAAAAGGAATGTTTCACATTTTACTCAGAGTACACTTTCCTGCCTTGAGGTATCAAAGCATTCGTCAGTCACTCAATTAGACGTAATTATCCCCCCATAATTGTGAGATCAACAACAGTAACTCCGGAGGAATGTCAGTGTTATCGGGCTGATGATTGTGGCTGTGATTCACTGCATCACAGGGTGTGTGTGTGTGTGTGTGTGTGTGTGTGTGTGTGTGTGTGTGTGTGTGTGTGTGTGTGTGTGTGTGTGTG
>JAUMTR010000007.1:3635061-3669437 GCA_032270685.1 Microctenopoma stevenorrisi
GTGTGTGTGTGTGTGTGTGTGTGTGTGTGTGTGTGTGTGTGTGTGTGTGTGTGTGTGTGTGTGTGTGTGTGTATCATCTTCCCATTCTGCTTGCATTTAACTTCTCCCAATTACATTTAAACATTTACCTGCAATCAGCATGGTGCAGTACATGAGAATATGTGAAACAAATGGGGAAAATTTCACTGTTAATGGGCTGTTGATGCAATAGATTCAGAAAAATGATCAGTGAGAATAGAACAGTAAAACTGGATATATAGGATATTCAAATGTGTTTGAGAGAGGGGGGAGTTAAATGAATTCTAAGTGGGCAGTGTGAGTCCGTTTTCTCTCTCAACTCAGATTTCTTTCTACGTTTCATGCTTTTACTGTATTTCCAAATATTTTTTGAAGTCGATGAGAATGGGAGAGAAAGAAGTGGAGAAAGAGGAAGAGAAAAAAAATAGAGGGAGCAACAGGAGGGGACAAAAATAGTTGAGGGTGTGTAGGCTGGGCTCTGACCACTGGCATGCATAAGGAAGCAGCCTCCATTCCACAGGCCAGCGGATGGTTTAGAGACACTACAGAGCGCGCAGCTCAGCAGCCCACATGCAAGTGCGCTGGCCTTCCCCACCCTCGGCTATTCTGGGCCTCTCTGCCTCTGTGGTGGCTTTCACTCAGCAACCACACTAAAAAAGCCTGAGAGAGAAAACCATGAGGAACTGGAGCTTCAGGCGTCGAGGAGGAGGAGATGCATTGTTTACTGTTTGTCTTGACTTTTATTGCTTCTAATCACCATATGGTTTTTAGGCTGATTTACGGGACTGCGGCATCACCCACACAAAGACATGCGGCTGCAGTTTACAATATGCTGACCATATCGTCCCCAGCTCTCATGTTTAACTAATATCTCTGGTTTATTCTATCTTGGATTTAATTGTTTTTACTGCAGTTTCTATCGGTTAAAATCACATTACTCATCAAAATAAAAGATTTGGACATATAAGGTCAACGGGACAACAATTACATCTGACGGGGCAGGAAACATAATTAGATAGTAACTCAGGATGTGAATAAATCAACAGCTTCACCAGATCTTCCAGACGACTAAATCAAAAGTCAGCACACCCGACATGTTGTTGCTGGATAACTACAGCATGTGGGAGTACAGGAGTGTGTATGGTTTATAAACTGTTCTTTACAACAGAAAGTTTGGTTAATGTTACATATTAATAATGATAATTTGACTATGGTGAACAATATTATTACAAAAGGGATAAGGAGAAATTTAAGTCGTCAAGAACTATTCATTAAGGAAGTATTGCCCCCGAAGTGTCATCGCATCCACACGGGAAGGTGTATAATGAGAAACTGGTGTTGCGCTTTCATCTCACATACTTTCAGTGAAAATGAACATTTTTGAGGCTCACGTGTTGTATGGGCCTAAATGTGGGACTATATGACAGTACAGGCATCAAGTCAGACTATCTGTGATGCTTTAAAGATATACTGATATATTAAAGAGAACTCAAACGCCAGTGGGAGGAAGGCAGAAGCGGCATCAGACTACAGTCAACTTGGAAAACTGACTGAAACATTAAGGTCAGAGAAACAGAAGCAGCGCACAGCTTAACGCTCAATAAACAAGCAGCACAGTGACAAGCGTTATAGTCAGGAGTGCTTCTTCATAAATCGTCTCTGAATGAACCGTCTTTGCTGGGTGTGGAATTTTTGCGTGGGCTCACTTTTTCTGCCCTTCCTCTGGCTGCCGTCTGACTAACATCACTGTGAGGCTGTGTGCTGCTGAGAGTGAGAGGAGCTGCTGTAGCCTGTCACAGGTGGTCTCCCCCTGCTGCTCCAACTTTCTTTCTTTCAGCCTGCATCCGTTTGTACATTTCACTACTGGGCACTATAGGCAAAGTTATTTAATACAGAAATGATGCGTTTTTATTCCAAATGTTTGGTCATTAGGGCTACGGGGGCCTGCAGCCCCACTGAGCTCCACTCTAATGCTGCCTGTGTTCTCTTCACACAATAGCTAGGTGTGAGTGTACACTACTTGCAGCATGTTTGAAATGAACAGATTCGTTATCTACAGGTGATCAGTGATATCTGAGGCTGTTCTTTGATATGACTTGCCTGGCTGAGTTGTACCACACAAAAATAAATAGATATTCTATTTTGAGAATTTGTGAAATTGTATGTTATTGCTAACCCTCATAAGAAAAAAAGAGAAAAAAAACATCTTCTCAAATTTTTACACAAAGATTACCTCATGCTCCCCGTACGGCCTCACTGGCCTTAGACAATATGAGCCTGTGCTGACTGCTGGAGCAGTTTGTCTTGTCATGGACAATAAATCAACGTCTCAACCTCCTTCTGAACTTTCTTGGTGACATGACGGCTCTGCTGTTGTTGTTGGCACTTGAGAAAAGAGACAGCCATACACACTTTTATTGGTGAGGCTGCTCTTAAAAAATTCATTAGTTTTATTTGCTAGAAACTTACAATTCCTCCTTTGAAATATCATTTATTAAACATTGATCAAAGAAAGCTTGTGTTTGAAGCTGATGGACGTTCCACAACTGCTCCTCCTGAGGATACTTCAAACGCTGAATAACCTGCCTCTTGTATGTGCAGTTTTACAGAATACCTAGAAAAAGGTTTTTATTCCTCACTTTTGTTCTGTGGATCTGTGAATGGTCATGTGGGTGTGTTTTCAATGACACTGAAACATTTCCACTGACAGTTATAAAGTCTCAGATGATAATGACTTTATTAAGCTATGACCTGTATACATAATGATCTCTTTTTTTGCCAAAACAAATATAGAATTTTAATTTTGATTGGGACCAGTACCACAGCTCTATTTTGTGTTTAATTCTAAAGGAAACGTTACCATGGGGACTTGGTAAACTAACGTAGTGAGTATGATAAACATAGCTGCAGATTATTGACCACAACATAACATTATTTTATTATTGGTTTTCTCTGAAATGTGGAACTAATTCAGTATGACAATGTTCAATTTCAACTGAAACGACAACCTTGTTGAAAATTGTTCCACACAATCATTTTGGAGCTTGCAGCTGATTTGTGTTTTGTTATTCTGACTGATAAATATACATTACGTGAGCCGTGTTTTGAACACAGTGAGTCTTGTTTGGCATTAGGTAATTCTACTGTCATTTTCACAGTCTACCTGAGGAGAGCATGAATGTGACTCAGTGTTTCCCCACCTTCACATGCACAGATGGAGTCTAGGTAATGTCTCTGGATTGTTGAGTCTTGGTCAATGTAGCCTGGTGATGAAACTTATTTGGTTTATGGTGCAATGAAAAGCCACTGAGCAGTGGCTCTGCTTTAATGTCAGCTGCTAAAAGTTGTATCTGTGCTCCTCAACCACATTTCAGCTGCACAAGTGGATTTCCCAAATTCCTCAGGCGCCACCTAGTGGTCATGTTTCTCTTCCACCCAAAAAGCTGAAAAATGGGAAAAGCCATTAAAGTAATTTATATTCAGAGCAATTACCGCTACCTTTACACAAGACTTCAAATTCAAGCAGTTTATTATTAAGATCATATTATGAGCCGTGTTTGATTAATATAGCAGAGTTTAAGGCCAGGAATGTATTGTTATATTTTTTAATATTGTGTTGGAGAACCATATAGCCTTAACAATCTTTTTTTTTTATATATCACAGCTATCTTTGAGAGAAATCTCTCAAAAACATTGTGTAAGTGATGTCTATCTGCTTCAGGATGATTGCATGATGTCCGATGGCATGACTTATTGTCACGGTGGAGGAGGTCAGACAGGAAGGAAGGGAGAAATTATTTGACCACAAAAGTCACAGAGAGGTCCCTGATGTAATCTAGCTGCCTTACATTTTCTCAGCATTCATCAATAATCAGGGATTAACAGCATTTTATCAAAACGAAATTCCCTTCAATTCCCCGTCCATTGTTTTACATTTCATTTACACTATGTGAATTAGATGATGCATGAAGTGCAATCTTTTTATTTAGGAAATATGGAAATGTGATTCTACTGCAATACTTAGATAAAGTGTTGAGCAAAATGAAACCCATAAATAATAGAACACACATATATACATAATATACATAATGTATATCCCTGCTGGATCCTGGCCAGGGTGTAGAGCTGGTCCAGTGTCCCACGACCGGGACGGAATCCGCATTGTTCCTCTTGGATCTGAGATTCGACTATTGATCGAACTCTCTACTCCAGCACCCGTGCGAAGACTTTGCCGGAAAGGTTGAGGAGTGTGATCCCCCTGTAGTTGGAGCACATCCTCCAGTCCCCCTTCTTTAAAAGGGAAACCACCACCCTGGTCTGCCAATCCAGGGGAACTAACCCCGATGCCCATGCGATGTTGCAGTGACATGTCAACCAAGATCAACAACATCCAGAGCTTTAAGGAACCCAGGATAGACCTCATCCACCCCAGGGGGCCTCGGAGCTTCCCAACTACCCGGTAACCTCAGCCCCCGATATGGACGGGCCCACCTCAGATTCCCCCAGCTCTGCTTCTGCTAAGGAGGACACGCTGAGTGTAGTGTGTTGGGTTTTAATAAGGCTTTTAATAAGAAAGATGATGTGTGATGTGATGATGACACAGCTCTTGCTTAGGCTTGCTTGAGTCATCTGATGTCTCCTCTCCTTATTCTGAGTCAGTTGATACTGATAACATTTTGTGTGTTCGTAAGTCTACGGACTTTCTACCTTAACTTTGAAGTCAACATAGTTTGAACAACACTGTTTTCTTAATCGAATACTTTCACTTTTGTACTTATTTACTCGCTGGAGCATCTACAGTTACTAGATGCTCCAGAGAGTTATGAAGTGCCCTAACATACTAAGGGTACTTTGACCGGTAGTGGAGTATTTCTTTGGACAAGTACCTCCTGTGTACCTGAGTCAGACAGTTCTGCTAACATCTTCTGTATTTCTGAGTCAGCTGGTTCTGCTAACATCTCCTGTGTCCCTGAATCAGCTGAGTTCTCCTGTTTTCCTGAGTCAGCTGATGGTCCCATATTATTCTGTGGTCCACCAGTCAAGCTCTACAGGACTACTGAGTCAGCCTTTCTGCGGTCCTAGATTCTGATGACGCTTCCTGTTCTAGGTCCTATGGGTGACATCACATATCGGTATTTATTTTCATTTAGGAAAGTTTGTCACTCAATGAAGTAAATTTTGAGCATCTATTTCATTACTTTTAGTTGAGTAGAAAAATGAAAGGGTTCTTCTACTTGTGGAGAATTTCTGTGAATAAATACTTGCACAGTCTTCATAGACTTATGAGATGAGGAACTCAGTGGTTTCACTCTGGTCTGTTGGTACTCTGCTTGACCGCTATAAATAATTTACCTAAAGCCTGAATAACTACCCTAGGACTGGGGGTAAACCTGTCACACAGGAAGTTAGTTTCAGGGTTTTAGTAGCCACTCCACCAATAGACCCAGACTAACTGTAAAACCGGTTTCATGAAAACAGAGAGATCACTGAAATTTATTAGAAACCAGCAATTCCTGAATTTCATCTCAATTGATTCATTTTCTCCCTTTTAACTGAGCATTTGACTCTGAAGCCTAATCTATACCACGTGTATGAAATTTCTGTTTCAAGTAACACAGTCAATCCTCACTGCAGTGAGAAATCCACTAGTAAAAGATAAAAGTGGGATAATAATGAATACTTTATTGATCCCCTTGGGGAAATTGTTGTGTGGACAGCTGCTAGACCTGTGTCTGCGCTACTACGAGGTATCAGTGTCTTGTCTGAGGACACCCCGACGCGTAACCTGGTGGGACTGGGAATCGAACTCGCTCACTCTTGGGTTTGAAGACGCCTGCTCTGAGCTATCATGCCGCTCCAAACTGGTCAAAAACAAAATCTTCCAGTAATAACTGTTGTTGTCAAAGGGTTTTCACAGTCTTATGTTTGTTTTTGTTACAGCTGTGGTAACACACTTTAATAAAGTAATATACATCAGCTGGGCCTCTTGCTGGGCCTGAGAACAGTGTGTGTTTGCATTGAAGTGCAATTGAACAAGTGTAGGCTTATGAATTGGATCTTCCCAGTTCCTTGCAAAGGCTGTTGTTGGGTGATATCGTGCCTTCTGTTACACAACACTTGCCATATCTCTATGGTTGACTGAGCCTTTAAACTATCTGTGAACATGGCCATCAATGGATACATTAGTTAGTTATCCTTGCATGTGCATCACAGGAACATGAGCAGACAACACTTCTGCACACCAGGTTATCCTGATAGTGATGCCACATATCTACTTGAATCTTATATGTGTTGTTTGACAACTGTAATAGGCTTATTTCTGCGCACAAAGCCATAGCTGAGTGTGCTTGTATTTCTTGGGCAGCTTCAGCAGTTATGCGGTGGAAGGATAAAATGAAAGTGTTGACAATCTCCGCTTATCTGCTGGCTTTGACCTGATGGGAGTAAGGCCATGGCTGGATGCACCTCCCTTATCTCCATATCTACGTCTGCGGGGCCAACCCAGAGCCATTGGCCAAGTTTGTTTTTTTTAAACACTGCATACCTCCAGATTTCAGGTGGGCTTTTTGTTCCTTGTGGAGGCAAATGCAGGCTGTGGGCTGAGGAACAATACTGTGTTCAGAGAGCACAGAAGAAACTGCACGTAGTAACTCCCACATCGTGTTATGCAAGGGAGCTCCCTGTTACCTCTGTCTACATGCAAGTGTGGTTTTGTGTAGAGATATAAACTGAAAGAAACCATTCACAGATTTCTGCCAAGTCAAATAAACATGATCCTTCCAGAAGAGTGCATTTAGGTATGAAGTAACCCAGGGTTAATAAGGTTTGTTTAGTTTGTTTTTAGATTTCAAAGTGTGTATTGTATCTTGTTTATGTGCAAATTGAGAAGATAAATTGTCCAAATACCTCAAGCATCTGACAAGTATATAATCAGAAAAAAAGAGGAAGAAAATTACAATTACAGTCGGAAACAACTGTGAATCTTAAGTGAGGTTTATACCTAATATACAAAGTAAATCACTGACTCTCTTCCACAGCAACTGCCATTGTTACAGTTGAATAAATCCCAGAAGGGACAGATCCATGACTACAGGTCCAAGGTTGATGTGATGATATTTGTGTTTAGTAACTTTGTACACCCTGTGCACACTCTGACAATGTTCACTGCAGAGAAACACTTCTGAGAAGAGCAAATCATACATGTGAGTTTTCAGTTTAACTTATTCTTATATAATATTGGTTTTGAACAGCATAAAATGAATATAAGTAAAGTTATATATTTCAATTATAGTCAGTTTTAGCCAGAACATACAAATGCATTAACAAGATGTGCATTCCACCTGAAATGATGTAATTTATATATAGTTAGAATTACCTCTCTACACACATGAAGCTAGTTTTATATAGCACACTCCCACTTTCTCATTATTCACTCATATATGTGATTCATTTCAATGAATATTATCTCTTCTGTTAAAGACGTGTAAGGGGGACCTTCTCCATAAATTAAATAAAAAATATGCTGATGAAGTGGCTCTTTATAGTTTATTTTTCTGAAATTTGAACTTCAATACAAAAACAACGATTAGGTTTATGTACAGAGTATGTGTCTCATGCAGAGGCATTCACTTTTACACTAGAGCTCTACCATATAAGACACAGGCAGACCCTGCCATAAAAAAAAAAAGTGGTAGATGTGAAGATATAATTTGCAAACAAACAAAATAAAATAATGAGATTTTTAAATGTTAAGAATTAACTAATTATGACTGTGGGATCAATTTAAGACATACTTACGAATGAGCTAGCAAATGTTATTGGGGATTACGCGCATGATGGTCGGAACTCTTGTTTGTGGCGCCCGCACGGAATGTTTTCACGGTTACACTCAAGAACTGAAAATCCAGCAGAAGTGGCTGCGTTAGCCTCACCTGTGCGGTAAGGTTTCTGATATTTCCAGTGTCGATAAGAAGGACACGTTAATGTAACGGGGTCATGTTATGTATCATACACGAGCAATTTAATACGCTTTCACCGTTTAACTTTGGCGAGTAACCTGTGTCAGTGTTAGTAGCGCATTTGGGAAGTGAAAATTGGAAGCTAACGGCGGACTGTGACAACATAACTTACTTAGCTTGCTAATCACGGGAATGACCTGTTATAAGAATATGACATGCTTTAAACCCCTTAGAGAATTTCATTTTATCGTGTGTTGAGACTTAAATGAGTTGATGTCTGACTGCTGGCTAACACCGTGGCTCAGGGATTACGTGTCGATCCAATTATCTCGTTAAGCTACTCGTTCGTCCATTTTCAACGTAGGTCTGTGTAAACAATAGCGTGATCTTAGTGCTAACATCAGGTTTCTAAATGAATAAAAGCAAACTGTAGAATCTGACATTGGCCCATGTTAAAATGTGTTGGTTGCACAATAACTACCGAACAACAGGAAAGAGTCATCAGTTATGTGAGTAACAAGTAGCAGCAATTCAGAAGTTGTCATTAAACAGATGACCATAGGTATTTGTAAATGAAATGGACCCAGACTTAAATATGGCACATTTTTATTTCTGCAAAATGTTTATGAACTCAGTAACCTATAACCTTTTCATCTTTCTATTTTCTGCAGGCCTGCAGGATGGCCCAGTCAGACGGCAAGGTGCTGGTTTTGGGAGCATTGGCTGGGGTGGCAGGCATCAGTTTCGCCGTGGTGTGTTACCAAGGCTTTAAGTCTAGAAGAAGGGGCTCCTGGCCGGGGTTATACCTCAACCGAAATAATGAACAGGGTGTCATGTTGACGGATGGACCAGTTGCTCCCAGGGGTCAGGCTGAGGTGCTTGAGCGCCTTGAGGCCCTGATGCAGTGTGTGTCTGAACTGAAGGATGAGATGAAGGCATTAAAGAATGCTCTGCCAACACTGCAGGATCAAGTCAGGGAGGAGTTGAGGGGACGAGATGAGATACGTCGAGCCAGTCCTTTACAGAGGACCACCCCAACACGAAGAAAAAGGACGGCAGGCACCGTCACTGGTGCCAGACCTGGGGGACGAAGCTCTGAGGAAGCGGAGAGTGAGGGAGGGTGAGTACTCTAAACACTGGGAGAATCTGTATTCGAGTTGTTCAAAATCACCACTGCCACAGGTAATCTAAACCACAACAGTTACTCTTACAGTAATGAAGTTACCTAAATGTTTCACCCTGAGCAAGCAACAAAATCCCAACAGTTTTCAGTTATACTTTCCATTTAATATTGCATACAAATAGAACTTATAAGAACAATAAAGTTGACTGAATTCACTCACACAACCTGCAACACAATAACAACTGTTAATCTGAACATTCACACACTGTCCCTAGTCGACTTGTGAACCCAAAGATGATTGCACAACGTAATGGACTTAGACCTTTGATCACAGACACTATTTTCAACCACTGACAATTATTAATTTTCTTTTGCATTACATTTCATATTTAAACTTATATTTTGAACATTTACTAGTTTTAAATATAAGGGTCTGTGTCCAATGTATTTATACACAGACACTTTCCATCATTATGAGTCTGTGGTGAGATTTGAAGTAAAACAGTAGGTGTGGACTGTGAGCTTTCAGTTGAGTCTTTGGTCAGGAATGTTATCTGAACTATGTAGGAACTTCAGCTGTATTTGCACATAGAACCCCAATTTCAGGGCCTCAAAAGTAATTGGACAGATTAACAATAGTCATAAGTTAAATAGTACACTTTAATATTTTGTTGATTACTGTGTCTAAGCCAGGAACCAACAGACAATAAGTTTTGCTTTTGTCAGGTCTTTTTCTGCAGCCGTCTTCAGTTTCTATTGTTTCTTGGAGAGTTTTACTTCAGCAAATTAAATGCTTCCTAAGAGTTTTGTCTGAATCTGACCACAAAAATCTATAAAATCAAATCTTGTTGTTTTTCTCAGCATTTCCAAGGTAAACGATGGTTGTATATAAAATTTAATTTAAACGAATCAAATATAGTTTGTAGTTTATTTGTGATTACTAAACAATAACAAGTGAGGTTGTGTGTGAGGCGTGTTCTGGTGAAATTAATTGTAATAAAGGTTAAGCTACATGTGGTTTTCAGCACAGTAGAGCAGCTTCTGAAAGGCAGTTCATGCTGTGCCTGACACCTTATTACTTAAGCCTGCACACAAAAGCAGGGGACTTTGCAGCCTTCGTGGAGCTGCTGTTAATAAGCAAGAGACTCCATCACAAGACCAGCGACATGTCTACATCGGGGGGCTGTGGCGGGTTGAGTCGCTGTTCTACTCTGTTTTCAAAACCTTTACACCCCTATTTGATCTTTTGAATGAGTTATTTTCTAATTTGAGCAAATAAATATACATATCTCAGCAGGGGGTAAACTGCAGTTTAATATCAGACAAATTTTCACCTGTATTTGACTGACAACTTCTGCGTTTTATGTGCTAAACTGGAGTTATGGCAGTGTGTACATTTGCCTCAGGTGCTGCAGATAACAGCAGATTAATCAAACGCCACATGTCCAGTCATCCCCCTCCATCTTCAGCCAAGAGCCTTGAACTCATACCAACATTAGATAACCCAAACAACAAATGTGTTCGGTTTGAATCTTATAAAAACACAGTTAAGTGATGATGACTAAGCCAAGGCTTTAATGTTTTCAGCAACCTGGCAGACGTGCATTTATATAAATGCTCTTAAATCTTGGAAGGTGAATAAAATCTGGGCAGCAAGTCACAGAATGCTGAGTTTGGATGGACCCCAAATGCACGTTGTTGTTTCCTGCTGGGTTTACTTAACCCATATTGACCTGATAGGAAGTAAAGCATCTGACGTGCCAAGAAGACATCATAACACTGAGTGCAGCTGCTTTCACCTCTTAACCACACAAATTTTAGGTTTGCAGTAAACCTCAGATCAGAGCTGGAAGGTTCCTCTCCATTTTTATAACAGTGCTCCCAGTGATTAATCAGTTGCCTTAAAGCAGTTTTTTTCCCAACTACAACAACATAAAATATGTCAACCAACATCCTGTACACCCTAGAGAATAAATCAGTTCTGTGTTTTTCTGTGCTCTGAGAATCACATTCCATGTAAAGGCTGGGTAAACGGCTGTTTGTTTTTTTTATATCTTTCATCTTTATTTTGTTTTTGGCTTTTCCAGGAATGAAGCCAACTTGTTATTTAATGTTTAAAATGCTGGAGATAATGCAGAGGTAGTAGTATACATGGAACCATTTTACTCTTATTTTTGTCTCTCACAGGTTAAGAAAGGCAAAAACGTTATTTTCTCATATTCCAGCTGTAACTGGTATTTGACCAGTGTCATGTCAGGAGGGACATTTAACTCGCATGAAACGTACTGTTGTCACCTCAGGTGCATTTGTTGACACTGTAAGTAAAACAGCTAGACGGGTAATAACACCATATCAAATGAGTCTTCTTTTATGATGCATAAACATTTCAGATCACCCTTCCTTTACCTTTGTTATTATTACCCCCTGTTTGGCTCGAGGAGCCACTGGGAGTATAGGACTTCTCTCTAGCAGAGGTGGTTCAATGGTTTAGAGTGTCAGTCATCGGCTGCATCAAAAACTTTTAATTACACCCCAGATTATTACGCTTTAAAAGAAATCAAATAACAAACACACCTCCCGTAATTAAAGAGCTTCTCCTGCCGCTCTGTTATTTGTATGAGCAGAGGGTGTGGGGGATATTGGGAATGGTACAGTGAAGACATTTCAGCACCTTAGTGAATGCATAATGTTCCCCCCCAGAGAAGCCAGTTACATCCCTAATCCTCACATCAATTTAAAGGGATCTTCATGTTTGTTCAGCTGCCTTGGAAGTGTTTACTGCACAATATCTCCTAATATTCTATTGGGTAACAATCATTGCATGTTTGCGGAAATCTTAATCCTTTACGAATACACTTAAGACGACTCAGATTAGTGTAGACGTTGCTTGGTGCAAATCGTCATTTTTTAACACATGGGCAACAGCAACATATCTTGATCATTTGAGTTGTTCAATGCTCAGTTCTAGTAGCTGATTCTAATATGTTACCAATATATAATTGACTACACTAATGCAAATATCATTATCGGGACAGCGGATTTCCAACAGGGGGCATCGTGGAAGAATGAACCGAATCTTTTTTTTTTCATAGCTTCCTGCAATTGATGAATTTAATGATTTTCTGACGTGTGTTGACATGTTTTTGTGGTTGTGCAATTACAGTGGCTTAATTACAGTATGAAAATATAAATTATCATTTTCATAGTCATTTCAAGTATGACCAGTTTTGGCAAATAGTTTGATAAACAAGTTTGACAGAGTCTGTGCAATAATTCATTTTTATTCTGCAAGATGTTCACCAGTAAAAGAACAATTAGTGTGACATGATGTCAAAATTAGCGAACACCGAGACCCAGACAGTGAAAGGTTAAACGGTTCAGCAGTTTACTTCCCTCGTTCCTCGTGTATCACAGTGGTAACCTCGGAGCTGTCTCTCCGCATGTGAGGACACCAATCAATCATCCCGTCTGGGTGCCCGGCTCTCAGATGCCTGGTTTAGAAGTGTCTTGTAGGAACTTGTAACTCTGTGAACAGTTCCCACTAAGTTAACTTGCATTGCGTCGTTGTAGCTCAAGGACATTAGCAATCTCTCCCCCCTTCAGAAAAACCCTCATTTGTGACACCGGATAGTTGTTGATTTAGGCTGTCGTTTTGTTAGTGTTGGGCAAGCCTGATCAACACGCACAGAAATGTTTAGAAAGGGAAAAAGTAACTCATTGTCTGCTCTGTGATTAAAAGCTTTGGTCTAACTTCCATGCGACGTCATGGTGCATGTTGCTTTGCCGCTGCCAACATCATGACATAAACATCTGCATCCTCAAACATGTATGTTGGTGAAAAGCTGTCCTGCCAAACAAATAATAATGTAGACCGTGTGCACAAAGCCGACACATGCAGGTGTCTGTAGTCACCCTGGTTTGAGTGACTCTGACCATTCAGATCATCCTATCGCGTTTGCTTGAATGCTTTTTCGACTTTGACTTCAACAGGCTTTTTCATGTACATTTTTGGCATCAGTGTTTGCCGGGGCCCGACTTTACTGTTTTGGTTTTCTGTCGGAGTCCCTTTCAGGCACCTGCATGTATAGCACAAACCTCTGATTGTTCATGTATGCTCTGCCAGCTTGATAAATATGTTCTTCACATAGCTTAGTAGAATTAATAAGGACAACCATGACCAACCATGACCCCTTTACCTTTGCATGTCTTTTTCCCACTTGCCCTTTTAGCAAAATAACACTCTACATGATGTTTGTATAACTGTGTACCAACACAGTGTACAGTGCTCCAGCGTCCTTGTACAAGTGCTAGTTGTTGTCGCATGAACACACAGAATGAATTACTGCCTTCCTTACTGGCTTTTAGAGTCATCTTGTGTTTGTGAGAATTGAATAGCATCCAACATTCAGGACAGAGGGGGTATAATTAGACACCCAGGGATGTTGTCAGCTAAACGTTTCAGCAACTGATCAGCGAGCTAATGCCTAAAGACTCTGCCCTGCTTTTTGGGGGTAGAGAATAAATACACTGCACTCCCTCCAGTCAGTCAGTCATTGTTTTAGAGCACGATTTCACTGGCCCTGTCGCCACAGCTTCACACAGTGAATAAGCTGGGCTGAATGTTTCAAGGCACTGTGATGTTGGGATGGTAACTCGGGTTTGTTTTGAATCATGTAACTGTGAAGATTGCCATATCCAAGTCTATCGAGAGACCACTTCTCCTCGGGGTCTGTATAATGCAAAGCTACCCTCACATAGTGAGCTCTCCGCCTGCTAAAAACAGAAGCTAATCTTCATCATTTTCAATAGTCACTGTTTCCATAAATGTTAGTCACAGTTAAAACATGCCACTGGTGACATTTGTCTTCTTAAGCAGCACATCTGCATTAGCTGGTAATGGGGAGGCTGCTAGCCAAATGCTCGCTCACTGTCACTAGTGATATATAGTGTCTGCGTTCTGCACATTGTCTGACTTTGGTGAATAAAATCAGAGCCACTTTCAGGTGTGCCCAAATTTTCCACTTTCTCACACATTTTAAACCATGCAGCTGAAAACTGATATGTAAAACCTGGCTGTGAAGCACATGAGTGCTTCAACACCAGGAGGTTAAGATGGACAAAACAGATTCCGAAACCAATAAACCTAAGATATTAACAAATAACACAATATGTCAGCTTTGTCAGCCTGAATTTGAGCCAGTGCCAATACTCAGGTCAACTCTAATACTAGAATTGCAGGGATAATAATGATTCCTTGCAAAACCATACACTCAGTTATCAGTTAATCAAGTACATGATTAGCTACTAAAACTAAATTTAATACACATGCTGTGCTCAGATGAGTTTAGTTTTATTTAGGTGTATCTAACAAACTGAGTATATATTACTTAATTATTACACGCTAGTATAAACAGATTTTAGCTTCTTTTTCTTTCAACGCAAGTGATTCATGGGCGGTGGAATGGCGTGACAGGAATGCGCTGATCACTCAGTCCTCTGCTGCCTCATTGAGTAACTTTCTACAGGCACGGAGGGCAAATGGACTGCTGAATGAATGAAAGAACTGAAAGGATGAATGAATGAGGGAATGAATGACATGAGATCAGTGACCATTTCTACAGCTCAATGTTCTCCAACAGGATGTGACCAGACAGACGAGGAAGACCACAACAGTCCGTAAAGCAAACACAGAAGCACACCCATTTATTTTTTTATGCTGGGGTGTATTTGCCAAAAAGTGGTTTGAGACTTGCCTGCGGGTTATAGGGTTTACTCAAGGGTTAGTGCAGGGAGATTGCAGAAAGGCTTTAGTGCAGTATCCCAAAATGATGGTATAAATTAGGATTAAAAAAAGATACTGTAAGGTTTATGTTCTTGTTGTTTCCTACTAAGCTGCTGGATGTTGATCAAGTACATTCCAAAAGAACACGGATCAAACAGTTGTCATTTTTTATCACTTCTACTTTAGCTTCTGTCAATGAAGATGCGTTCATTTGTCTCGATGCTTTTAACTTTTGAAAGAAAATAATTTAACATAATATGCCTTCTAGATTTCAGTAGAAGAAAGTGGTTCTTGCTTATTGTCGCCTAGGTGTCTGACTACCACTGCCTTAGTTGGTCCGAATCGACCAGTAGCTTATGCTTAAGTGGCTAATGTGGGCAAACTGTAGAAGTCTGCGTAACTGCCGCCACTCTGACATAACACATCACTAGACAAGACTCATTGCTGCTCATTTCTCAGTAGTTGCTAATATACACACTAAGGAAGATAGCATTAATTTGAAGTCATGTTTTGATGATTTTGCACCCAAAATATGTAAAAGTAAGTTATGTCGGCGGCTCCCTTTTACGAGCGCCACAGCAGATCGCTGTGCATATTTAGTTAGACATTTATTTATATCATAGCATTTTTCATGCAAATTATTTTATTTATTAATTCTTTAGGGGCAAAATAATTTGTAATATTGGCTGTATAAATAAATTTAGATTAGTTTTGTTATTTGATAGTATCATTGACAAACAGGAGAGAGTTCCTTCATCTCTGCACAGCAATGCGGCTCCAGCCGTGTTGTTGAATTTGTCAGCCATGATGTGTTTTTCTTGACAGTTCTTTTCATAACTGATGAAAATCTCTGCAGCTCAATGCCCTTGCGTTACTCTGTAATCACAGCACCCCGGGTTAAAGGTGCGTGTTTGGGAGGTGGAGTAAAGAAGCAGCCTCCAGCAGGAGGAACCTGTTGAGTCCACGGTGTTTCCATCTGTGGCTCGCTCTGACACATCCCTCCGCCATGGCTCACAGCCCAAAATATTCCCTTAACCACCAATGACGCAAATGCACTTTCTGCCAACACTTAATAGAGGCTTTTCATATTTTCATCATTGTCTGTGTCTTTCATTTTACCTGCACTGTGGATACAGTATTCTTTTTACTGCTGCTTCTTAAGTGTTAGCTTAGGGTGTTAGTACATACTTACAGTAGTTGAAAGGGATCCATAAAACATCTAATACGAGTGTTGCGTGCCTCACCCTGACAAACTGTGCTCATGTAAAAACCTTCAGGTAAAGACGTCAGGAGGCTTTTACCAGCTAGAATTTATAAACAATTAGGTGATCCACTAATGTAAACAAAGCCGCTGGAGTTTATGTATCAACAGTCGGTGAAGATTGATCCTTTATAATCAGCACCTGGCAGACGGTGCCTGTAAAAGTGCTTGTTAAAAGCGACTTTTGAGTAATGTGAAATATTCCCTGGCTGTGGTGTTTTTCATTCCAGTAGAAGTGGTAGGCTGTGTTGTAATGCGTGAAATTGGCAGCATTGAGGCTGTTTTTTCATGCTACCTCAGGCTGAGCTGCACACCTTGCTGATGGCAGGATGGAGACAGTCTGGCTTGATGATCGGAGTCACCTAGATTCAGCTTTTTAATCCACACCATTGAAGTTTAATTGCACATGCTGACAGCAAACTGAAGCTGCACATTTTCTTTTACTAACTCATTGTCCTGTGTTTGTGTGTGTGTGTGGTTCTGCTTGCAGGTATATGACTGCACTGACAGACTCGGACGAAGAAGAGACAAAAAATCCAGAACGGAGGAATGAAGAACAGCCCGCGGACAGGTTATCCATCCTCCTTGAAAGGATCGACCGTTTGCATCAGGGCACTGAAAATGACAAAAGGGAAAGTCTCAACATCCTATTAGAGCAGAGAGAGGAGGTGTGTTAAGTGGGTTATTAACTCTCAATGTATGAATGTCCCTATAACCAAATACACTGACAATACATTGTCCTAACACGGGTCAACATTTGTCTGTAGTTTGGACAGAACTCCACATTCCTCTGTCGGCTGGTTCGAGCTTACTGTGATGTTCACGACATCAGCCCCACTCTGGAGGAGAAGAAGACCTATGCAGAAACTGGTATGCCTCATTTACGAAGAGTGCCATGTGCCATGATGTAATGACTGTATAATATAGAATATTATACAAAAGGCCAGAAGCAGATGATGTGTTTTTAAAGAACAGCATGATTTCTGTCCACTGACCGCTGCACATCAGTCGACATTGTGTCAAGCCCACACACCACAGTCACATTCAAGATTCAAGAGTCAAAAGACTTTATTAATCCCAGAGGGAAATAGTTTAATTCATTTACTGTAATGGGTGAATGAGAAACCAGCATTTACATTTGATTTTATTTCACACATATTAATCTGATATAAATAGAAGAATCAGTAGAAGAACCTGACTTTTGAAATTGACGCAACAGAATCCTTGTAGAGTTTTACCCGTTGTGCTTTATGTATGAAAATAAAGCACATCATTGATATTGCGCCTTGTAACCTATATATCCTGAAAAAGACAGTAATATACCATTTCTAAAAATGCTGTGAATAAGTCTTTTTAAACTCCTCTTGTATCAAAATGTTTTCACTCAAACAGGCGGTCCTGAACTTCAAAGTGGTTCGACTTCTTTCTTTGTAATCCATGTTTCTCTAATTAGCCACAGCTATTTTAGGAAACAAAGTATCACATGTAACATTCATAAAGTTATTAATAGATCAAATGGAATTTGGCACTTTCCACTTAGTGGTGAGATATTTTAGTCTGAGCCTGGATTTCATATCACTTTTGTTTATATTGCTCTCATCCAGTGTTTCTTGGATTCTGTATGTCAACAAACTCTACATATTTACGATCTTCCAGCATGTATGTATGTCCAGGCTGATTTGCTCGTGCTGAATTTGTGTTTTAGTGAATCACTACTGACTAGTGTTTCTTTCCCCTTAGGGAAGAAAGTTGGCGAGGAGGCGGTGAGCCTGAACCCTGCATGTGCTGACAGTCATCAGTGGTATGTTTACGTTGTTTCCTTCCTCACACGTGTCATCATCCAGAAGCTACTTCCGTCCAATAAGTCTTTCCAGATGCCGTGTCAAAAGCAAATCAATCAAGGAAACTCTGAGATACGTTCTGATGGCGTTTAAATGCTGCCATTGAGTCATACTATGTGATTCACCTTTTGGTTTATTCTAATCCAGTTAAATTTTTGTCAGTAAACGCTATGAATGAAGAAAGGTACTTTCCACGTGTGAGAGGTGTTGAGCGACTGTGAGATTTTGACATGTGAGCCTGAAGCAGCTGTTCCTTGTTCCGTGCTTGACTCGGGATTTCTTTTGGCAGGTCAGCAAATCTAATTTGAATTATTTAATAAGAAACTCGACAAAGTCATGAGCTGAAGTTTAGTTCATGACTTTGTACCAATACCTACATTTGGAACATGAACATTCGTCTTCTAGTTGTCTTTTTGTAAATACTTTGGGGTATCCAGATGTATATCGTACATCGTGATTCAGCTTAAAAATATCGAGATATGAGTTTTGGGCCCTAAACTGAACTGTAGCTCAAACTTTCATTTCTCAACTTAACTTCTTCCTGATAGTGTGACGGCTTGACTGAAAACACTAATGTGATTAATGTTCTCGTGCCGTGGCAGTAGCTGCTCTTTTATGTCGTGGCTGTGTTGTGTGGGTTTGTGCAGCACAAATGGATTGAGTTCATGGCAGTCATGTCCAGATTCAGCTCATGGCATTTGTCTGCTGTCTGACTTGTTCAGCAGAAATGAAAACCTCACAGAAAATGCATTTTGAGTGCAGATAGTAGATATAGCTTGTCCAGAGTGGCCTGACAATAAATGAATGGGAGCGCCTCTTGTCCCCTCCAGTACCTGCGCTTTTGCCCCGTGATTCAGGGGAAAACCCCTTTTCTTTTAATTAGGTGTACAAAGAGGGTCTGATGGCATGAATCCTGTTTGTATTTGTGCGGGTCACAGTGGTGCATTCCTCGTCTGAAGCGCTGCTCGTGTCAAAACTTGACTGCTGTTCATACACGGGATCCATGGCTGAAATGGAGAGATGACAACTGCATCAGATGCAACTCTGATACCAGATCTCCGCTGTTGTGGAAAACAAATGCTGCAAAGACTGTTTTTGTCACAGTTCCAGTGTAATGATACAAGGCTCCTTTCATATAGCTTTTAGGCCAAGTTCAGTATCGGGCATAAAAAGATCTTACGTCCATACAGTAGACCAAGTGCTGTGCTTGCTTGTTTATGTAATATTAATAGCTTCCCTCATGTACGACTATTTACACTGCTGGAATTAATGTGCGTGAAAAACCGACCCCGGCTGCCCGCTCCAGCAGCCCTCCCTGCTTTGTTCGTTAGGGAATAATTAGCATTAGCTCATGTGCATGCCACTGCACTCGAGATGTCAGGTGAAAAAGAAGGCAGTGTTTGTTTACTTAATGAGGAGCAACAGCTTTAAAAAGCTTAATGCTTAATGCTACTGTATCTCCACTAATGGAATTTGTAAGATTCTTAAACCGAGCAGAAAGGTGAATGGACAGGGCACAGTACTGTAGGTAAAGCTGCACTTTGTGAAGGGAGGGGGAAGGGAACGGGGACAGTGCCAAACGGTGTTGCAAGGAGGTTCGTGTCTGAGGTAACTGTTTATTTAGTGAACCGTTGCTGTGAGAAAACTTGTCACCTGTTTTCCTGAATGCTGCACGGCTCATCACAATTTGGCAGATGTTGTTTAGACGCTGCCAGCCGTTTCCTGCTACCACACGGAAACTACCTGACGTCTACTCAACAGTTCTGCTGCTACATTAATTCAATAACCCCAGTTTAAACTAGTCTTGTATGCAGAAAAATGCTAAATATGAAAAATTCCATGGACAAGTAAAAAGGATAAAGGGTAAAACGTGCATACATAGTTCCTGGTTGATGAAATGATATGTTTTGTGAAGCTAGTTTTACACATATCCAGTTACCTAATTACTGTTTAGGAACCACTAAATGCTTTTTAAATAACAATTTTTCATTTTCACCAAACTCACAAATTTTATGGAAATCAGTGAAGGTCATTTAATGGCGGAACAGTGTATTCAATAATTATAGCCGTTGAACCCGTGCATATTAACTCTTTATTGTCACGCAATCTTTGCGTGACAACTTAGCAAGTTCGGTGAGAAGGACAGACTCAACTAACCTGCTCTGTTCTATCGGAAACCCGCAGAGCAAGTCACAGATGCTGAATACACTGTGTTTCTTTACAAGATACCACTGATGGAGTGACTATTAGTGTCGTCCAGTCATTTACAAATGTATCTACAGTGACTGTCAGCTGTGCACGGTGTCCACTACACCCTGACCAATATACTCGACAATAAATTGAAGGAATCCTTATTAAACGTGTAAAGCTGAATACAAAAATGGCGGTTACACTTTACCGACCACACTCGCAGAGGTTTCTTACTTAATGAATCTTATTCTGTGTTGTATAGCATAGAGTCGGTGCCTATAGTGAAATATCTCTATGAACCAGTGATTGCACTAAATCTGAAGCCTGATGGGCAGCTGGAAGTCGGGACCTCGTGTGAGCCTCTGAGCCTGTCTATTGGTTGTTTTAAGACCTGAAGTGATGAATGAATGGGATGTCGATGCAGCAGTCATCACTTCACAAGGGATTACGCCAACTTTTTTCCACTCCGTCATGTAGCAAACCTCTGTGCTTCTCCCAGGAGATGATAAAGACGACTCTTTGAAGTTGGATGTATTGTATATGCACTTGACTTATCCAGAGAGCACCACTGATATGCATACTGACAGTCTCCCCTTCTACTTCTGTTCTTTCCTCATAATCTCTGTGTCTTACATGGAGATTTCCACTAAAGCACTTTCTAGGTAATCTTGACTTCTTTTCGCGACAGTGAGTGTGAAACCTATTTATGAAAACTCTGGCACGCTGCCGATTAGGAGACGTGATGACATTCTTCTATTGCGAGCTTTGTTTATACAGTAGGTGCTCTTCCAAACATCCGACCGTGTGAATTCAGTCCACGACTGTGGGCCTGTCTGATGATAGAGAGGAGCCGAGGATTAAGCAGGGAGCCATTCAGAGAGGGGGGGTGAGAATGACCTCTATAAAGATAACTTTCATTTCCAACATGTGCCTCTGTTTGCCACCATCGTCATCGGTGTCCCTGTGGCAGCATTGTGCTGTGTTCCCAGCAGCGTGCTTTAACCTCATTCACTATCAGCTCATGTCCCTACATCTAACACAGTCCTGCACAGGTTGTGTGTTTCTCCTGCTGTTTCTGTACAGGTTTTAGCCTGGACCTCTCCTTTTTTGAATGAGGCCTCTGTGTTTGTATTTGAAGGCTGAAATCGATCTGCTCTCTTCCCAGCAGCTGACACTTGGACCCTTTTTGTTTTTGCCCAGTGGAGTGATGGATATCGCTGAGCCGTGATAAGAACACAGACTAACCTTGCACAATTAAACTTTCAGTTCTTTTCTCATCTTCCCTGTCTCGGGTTTCTTCCACTTGTCTCTCCTCCTTCTTTTGACATTTCTTTTCTCTTGCCTTTGAAAGTTGATGAGAGATAGAACTCTGAGAAGAAAATAAAAGATAAACAACAGCAGGTACGCCCCCCGAGGCCAAACTCGCCCCCCTGCATCACGCATCACATCTTCACCTGCACTTCCTCCCCTTACTTCCACCTTTGCCTTTCCCCCGAAGGCCCGGTGCTGTTTCAGATACAGCATGTCAGCAAAGACTAAGACAACACACACTCCATCTTCTGCTTGATCAGGATCAGGACTCGCTTTGACATAATCAGTAGCAGTAGTAACATTGTCTTCAACAGAGAAGAATAGAGGTCCCTGAGAGGAGCCAACATTTTGATGTACATGCTGGTCCATTCATGAGACCCGCTGAACTCTGACAGATTTGCTACATGTTGAGTAAACGTTGGTGCTAGCCAACTGTGGGAAATTAAATATGTCTTGCGGTTGCCTGGATGTTGAGCAATCTTTCCCACAGCCCTTAACCTGGGCAACGCTCAATCTCAATTATGATTACTATATTTCTTTGGTATGCTGCTGTGGTTGCTTGTCTCATCTCACCACGGCTAAGATTTATTGCATTTAATCACAATAAAATATTACAGTGTGCTTTCACAAAGATGGGCATGAGACAGTTTTGCAGAAATAGTTTGCAGTTAGGTGAGCCCCTGTGTGAGTAACTCTCTAACTGTTGTTTGAGCTCAAACCTGTGCAGCGCAGTGCAGTGGCAAAGGTCGTTAGTGGGGGATTTGTTACTCCACATTCAGTGGCCTGTTTTATTTGGAAGCCAGGCAATACAAATGCACAGAATTAGCATCTGTGCTCGTGATGTTGTGTAGCACTTCTAGCTCCAGAGGCAGCATGACTGCACCCTGAAATGCCACAAATATTTCTGATTATGATTGCACACAGTTGATCTGTCCGTTGTTGAGTAAAGATGTTAGCAAGAAGAGATTAGGAGCAAACTTTGCGTGGTGTGTCATGTGGTGGTTGTTTTTTTTATGAGCTATTTTGTTCTCGTTATTTTTAGTTAAAATGTAATCACAGTTCCTTTCTTCGTAGATGAAATATTAGACCATATAACATTAGGTTAATTTAGTGTAATTTATCTGGTGATCATGTACATCGTGTCAACCATAACCTTATTCTCTTGGTGTTACAATGTCAACATGTCTGATCACTAACAGTGTTGGTAACCAAAGAGGACATTAGCCCACCGACCTCTCATTGCCTGGTACATCCATCACAACCAGCTCCACCATCTCAGGGAGCACTGGTATATGACCTTTATACTTGCTGATCCGTCATATAAAAAGGTGTTTATGTCACTCTAGTGTTTGACACGGTGCCAGCAGGATTAAAGCAGGCTCACAGTGAAAAGACTTTGATCAGCTCGCTCCTGTCCTCTGCAAACCCTCGAGGTCATGCTGACTTACACATCCCTAAGCTGAAATCACCAACCCCCCACCCCCACCTGTCCTTTGGTCCAAGTCACTGTCTTAATTAGTGAGTGTGGGGAAAAGGATGAAGCAGCTTATGTCTACTGATGATGTGTAATTTAAAGAATTTGCACATTTTCAGATGTAGATGTTACATCAACATAAGCCACAGAGATGCAGGTTCAACTACATCGTTGGGTCCTGTCGTGATGCCTTCTTCTTGTCATAGACTTTGCCTTTAGTCGGCTACATGCTAACTGTACACGTTTATCTATTTCATGTTATATGTGCTCTATACTGAGCATTAGGGTGTCAGACTTTAGTAGAAAATCTAGTGAGGCAGCCTCTTTGATATCTGATCTGATGTTTCTACTCGGCTTTAACACCTGCGTGGTGGGATTTATATCCGCATTACAACTAAAACAATCTTTAGAGTTCCCAAAAGCTCAACAGCGTTTTGCAACAGTTTGGTAGTATTTGATTTTGGTACGTAATTCAGAAACAATATTAAATCTCACAATTATGACATTGTGCCATCATAACAGAGGAGGCGCAACAATTAGTCAAATACTAAATATTTTCTTTTATAAATGCAAAAAGTGAAAAAGTGCCAGAAAAGGTTACAGACAATGTTCCAGATGTGAATGTAATGTTGTTTTTCCAGGTATGCCATCATGTGTGGAATAATGGCAGAATATGACACGGTGCAGAACAAGATAAAGAATGGATACATCTTTAAGGTAAGATGTCGTCTGAAGACCGATCACCAAGGGCTGCATCATTCAAATGTTGTTGGGACAAATGTGTGTACTTAAAGATGCACACACATAATCGAGTGAACAATGGTGGACAATCTGTGTCTTTCTCTCCTCTGCAGGATCATTTGGATAAAGCCATTGAGTTGAAGCCACAGGACCCCCTGTCCTACTACCTGCTGGGCCGCTGGTGCTACGCTGTATGTGACCCCGCTGACACGCTGCACGGCAAATATATCTGCCCCATCTCTCCCCACATAGACCAGCAGGGAATTTCTGTAGGCTCACATGTCTGTGTGCCCTCCCACCTCCTTCTGCTCAACCACCCACGATTTCCTCTCATTCATCCCCACTGTTTGGGTTGCTCTAATATTTTGTTTTTCTCCCGGCGATATTTGCAGAACACGCTGCAGGAGGTTAACACCAGCCATTGTTCGCTTTAAATCAGATCGTACCAGGGAGAGGTTTTCATCCTGTTTCTATTCACCTCCTCTCACCTCACCTTCTTTCAACACCTGTGGCTGTTTTTGATGCAGCTCATGATTCCTTTCTGACCATCGTGTCTTGTCTGTCATTTAATCGCTACCAGCATTTTTGTAAAAACTGAGTGATGATGACTTAGAATCGTAAACGTTCGCAGACTGCTCTCTCGTTTCATGAGTTATTAATCACTGTGCATGGTGCCAGTTGTCAGAGTAACTGCCTCAAACGAAGGAAGCGATTACAGAAATCTTTTTTTAAACGATATACTACTGACCTATATGTGTTTCCAGAGATGAAGTAAGGAGCTGTACATTTAACATCTAATATTTTATGGTGGGTTGGGCTTTGTGGGCTGTCTGTGGTTTGTTCATGTTCAACAATGATCCACTGTTTGCAGCCAATCTGCAGTTCTGTGATAATGCAGAAGAAATGCTAAACCTGCAATTAGACGTGATGCCGATTGACAGTATGAGGCAGGAGCATTACATGTTCGAAGGAAACCACTATTATTTGAGATGTCATTTACAAAAAGCACACAATTCACACGGAGCTTGACAGTCGAGCAAGAGAGATGACAGAATTCAAATTCAGCTCAACTGTAGATGCAGTGTTAACAACTAATAAGTCATAGATTTTCACTTGTTGTAATTGAGACGTGGATTTGATTTGGGGAATCTAAAGTCATGAGGCCACTTTCTGGACGTTCACTCTTGTACCAATTTGCAGAACTGTCTTTTACCTTGAGGTGTGTGATTGTTTTGTAGGTGGCTCAGTTATCCTGGATCGAGAGGAAAATTGCAGCAACATTGTTTGGAGAACCTCCAAGTGCCACAGTTGAAGATGCACTGAAGAATTTTCGTAAGGTACTGATTTGTTTTACTTCTGGTGCTCTGTGCTAATGATGGTCAGAGACTTGTGCTTCCAGGATGCTGCATGGGTGAACTAATGAGTTTTTTTTGCAAAGGTCAAGATCATTGTGACGTGTGAATGCAATTTCTCAGTACCACCTTGAGGGTCTGTCTTCAGATCCTGCACTAATGTCTAATTGGTCTCAGACATAAAGTGATTAGAGCCTAGACAGACTTGAAGGTAAACTGCATCCTGTGAATGAAGAAATGTTTCTGTTTCAGACTCTACACAACTAGATTGACGCGGCTTTGTAATTGCGCCAAACAGGAAATAATAGTTTTGGGTTTTTTTTCATGGTGTTTACTTGATATCATGTTTGCCCCTGACCTGCCTTGAGTACTGAAACACACAACGTACGGTGTCCTGTTTGTTTAGCATTGAATTGCAACTTGCCTTCAGGTTGCTCCTGTAGCCAGTTTTTAGGACCACACTCTTTTTCTAGAAAGGCCTCATCTGTGTGCCCACATTTTGACTGTAGCTAAATGAATATTACCTCCTGCCAATGCTCTTCGTCCTCTCAGGTTGTCTCTGTCATGACATGTTGCTGTTAAACAGGAGAAGATATAGAGAAGATGCCTGCACTTTAACCAAACTTTAACTGTGTTGTTGCAAGGAGAGAAAGCTCGAGATCAGGGTCTTTACCTGGGACACGGAAATAAAATGCAACCTGGTTAAAACGCTACTTTTTTCAGGTTGAGGAGCTCCAACCAAGATATTCCAAACTCAACTATGTGTTTCTTGCCAAGGTGAGTGCCTGTTACAGTTGGACTGATGTCAGATCCTGCTGGCACCAAACAATGCATTAATAGTTTGTGTTCTATTCCTCGGTAGTGCTACAAAGACCTGGGGCAAAGGGAAAAGGCTAGGAAGATGTGTGAAGCTGCTTGTTCAATGAATGCTGTGTCCAAGGAGGTAAACGTCACTTCTCACCTTTTGCTAGTTGTCTTTTTGTCTGTCTGACTGGATTATTGTCTTTGCCTTTTCTCGTCTCTCTTTCCGAAATACCAGGAATTAGAACTCTTATCAGATAACGAGTGATTGTTCTAGGAGCTAGACACATTTCATTGTATTTCAATCTTTCTTCTTCAGGATGAAGAGGCACAAAAGGAGCTAAACTTGCTCTGTCCAGTGCTTGGCGTGTGACAACACAGTGGAGTAACACAACTCCAGGTGCTACAGGTGGCTTGTTTGTTGGTGTGTATTGAGAAATCATCAGGTTAATTCACTCTGTGAGTGGAGGGAGGTGTGCTGAGGCATCGTATGAATAATGGATGCAATATTCTACCACAGTCAGAACTGTTATGTGTACTTTTAAATCAGACGTGTGTCTAATTTAGTTCTGATAAGGTTTTAATAGTGGAAATCAGACTTCACAGCTGGTTACCAAATCAGAAAACGAGCTTTTTCCTGTTGTCACCAAGTCTTAAAAGGAGGATTTCTGGACCAATCATAAATTATACTACATTCAGTGTGTGTGTGTGTGTGTGTGTGTGTGTGTGTGTGTGTGTGTGTGTGTGTGTGTGTGTGTGTGTGTGTGTGTGTGTGTTTACAGCAGTGTGTAGCAGACATCTCTCTCAGAGGTCTGATTGCTCTGTTTGTAACTCCACTCTGTCTGACGTTCCCTTTACTATGAATCCTGTTCCATCCTTTTTTAGTTTGTCTCCCTCTGCACATACAAGTGGTATTAACAAAAGCACATCGGACAAAGGCGCACCCAAACAAAGATCTTGGAATGCTGTGACCACTGGATGAACTCACTCACTCTGCTCTCTGGCTACATTTGTGTGCAGACTTTCTTATGCGATGGGGCAGTAAACACATGTAGATGAGTATGAACCTCCTGATGAGATGCGGTGCTGAAGCTAATGCCACTGAATAATTATTCTGGAGACTCTCAGTAGGACATTTTAAGCATGTAATCCTACACATATTGTAGGTTTAAACCAGAGGTCGAGAAGTTGTCCGGTTAATCTTCTCACTTACATGTTTGCCAGGTCACTGAAGAAATACAAAGTAGAAGAAGGGATTAACAAACAGTCATAGATGATGATTGAGCATCCAGAGGTTACATGAGGAACCTGTGCTTTGTTTAGTTGTGTTTTTTAGCAAAAGCTGCTTTTTAATCCAGAGTTTTGTTCCCGAGAGGGTTACCCAATCCTTTTATTGTCCACGTTCCTTTGTGGAGCACTAGCTCTTACCTTTTATTTGTCTTATATTGTTTTTAAATCTCTCTAATCTAAAGTCAATTTTATCAAGCTGGGTTTTATTCAGAATTTTTCTAATGTTAAAGAATGTGGAAAGCCGTCCTAAGCACACCACTTGAACTGTCTGTCAGGGTTACAAAGAGCTTTCCAATCTACACGTATACGGCACCTAATTATCCCAGTTTAGGTTTATTACAGTTACATTTTCAGGTTTTAATTCATGTCTGCAGCATTTCTTCAAAACCGCAACGACAAAAGAGAAGAAGTGCTTTATCAGCACAGTGAAGAACAATAAACAGAAATAGAAATGTGTAAAAAAAATCCTTGTACTGTATGTAAAATGATCATTTCTTGTTGTCTGCATTTCTCTCTGTGGTGAAAGGGTTGGATGGATGTGATTGTGGATTCCGCATTAGATAATGCCGCTAATATGCGAGATGATCAGACTCTAATAATGTTGGAAAACATCATTTCATGCATTCTAAAATGTTTATGTTTGTATATTTGGTGCAATGTTGAGCTTTGATTACTCTGAGATTTATTTTAAAGGATTTTGTCGATTTACAGAATAGTTAAGTATATTTCTTTTTCTTCCAATCACTTTGTTGATTTTTTTACCTACACTATGAATGAATGTATTTTTTTTAACGCCAAAGCATGTACAATATTCCTCAAGGATATGTGAAGTCTGACTCACTACAAGGAGATTATACTGTACAGGTAGTGTGTACCGATTGATTAATAGTACAGAAATCTATAATTAAATCTGTGCAATGCTGATACGAGTTGCCAATTTGTCATTTGTCTTGCTTGTCTAGGTACATAAGCTGGTTTTTGTGCCAGTTCGCGTTTTATGAGTAAAACCCACCTGCAGTAAGTTATGAAATCAGTGGCTTATAATTAAAATTTACTGTGATTTTTATTATAAACTAAATTGACGTCGATCCAAAAGCAACATAAAATGCAAGCAGCAGGCTCCTGCATGAGTATGAGGGATGGTGGAGTTTGGAGGCATCGTTTATCCCAGACGGAACATTTTGTGCCGAGCTAAATGGGAATTCGCCACTGGAACAGATTGAGGCCAATGTTCCGCTAGTCTAGTCATGTTTCCCTCCATCGTAGAACCACTTTGAGTAGGTGCCTCACAAATGAACACAGGTGTTTGTTTATACAGTCCTGAAAACCTTGCCTTTCCGTGACTGTACACTTTATTCCAAAGCCTCAGTTGTGACAGCTGCAGAAATAGCAGCTGCTTTTTCCTAAATGTGAAGAGTACTGTTAATGGTTTCTATTTAATTCCAGACATCATACGGTGTGATTACATCTAATCTTGATGTGTGCATAGGCTGGTGTACAAGAGAGGACCCCAAGTTGCGTAATGATTTAAAGGGCGTAACTTTCAGGTTTTCCATTCTTCACTTTCCTCCGAGTTCTGACTTCTTCAATTTGTTTGTAAGCCTCTGGCAGATAGAAGCAGGTTCATTTTGTCTGTTACTGTCACTGCATTCTCCCACTTGTGAAATTCTATATGACATATAGAAAGCACTCAAAGCTGGAAAACCACATATTAAATGCACGTCTTTCCACAACAGGAGGCTTGAAGCTTATGTAATAATGCAGGTGTTGGTAAAGGACTCGGTCTGCTCTGCACTTGGCCTGAGCTCAGCCTGTTTAGTCAGGGTTGTTTTGAACCGAGATGGCTTCAGCCTGGTGTCAAACATGCTCAAAGATACAGGCTCCAGTTAACATAGCATCGATTTCAGCTGTGCCCTGTACTGCGCACTAACCAGAGTTCCTCTTCCTCTGTCTCTGCGCACGGCAACCTGTTCTCCGAATAGCTGTACAATTTTCCTGACATTGACTGAGATCTCCACGTATCCCTCCCCTCACGATCTCCGTTTGACAATGATAAAGTTACACAACTCTAGAGTTGAGAGCAGATAGATCCTGTGTGTATGTGCGTGTTTTATCCTCAGCCAATGCAGGATACAAGATTCATGCTAATCTTGGTAATGCAGTCTTGACAGGTCTAATACGTAATGACTTAAAAAAATGTCTTAACACTGCTATGTCTAATATTTAATCCCTATTCACATCCCTTTCTGCCAAACGTATACAAGCCTCAGAACATGTGTCCTGTCGTTTTTTAGGATTGTATTAACATCACACTGATTTTTGGGGGGGTGTAAAGGAATTTAAAGGATATCATAGCTCTGTGCTGGTACTATGGTATATAGTAGAAATATTTGATTCCTTCTGCAGTTTCCTGTAATGCGGGAGACGCCACAAAAGGAATGACCCCTGAAGGCTGATATTTTCTGTAATGGTAACTACCTCATCACACTGAAAGAGGTGTATTCACCAAGATGTTGTCAGTGTTTTCTGCACTTTTTTGCTCATTTGTGTGTTTGATGACCTGTCAGCTCAGCTTGATTGTGTATTTTTGCAAACAGGTCCATAAGCAAACTTGTTTTCCTTTCCTCGCGGAGGTTATGGCTGGAGCAACGCCAAACATTCATACATACATTCACTGGCACCGTCAAGTGAAGAGTTTTAATTTTGTGTTTATAAAAGAACGGAGACAACAGCGCTGTATCAAAAATCATCTGCTGTAGCTTTATCTGAATTTGTCTCGCATGCTAAGAGTTGTCTGTCTGCAAGCCTCTCACTGATCAAGCACAGGATGTTCTGGCTGGGTGAGATAAAACCTCGAAAACACTTCCATTTTGTGCCCACCTCACCTGGCAAGATGCCGAGAGCGTGTTGCATTTTAAAATGTTAACCAGCTCTGCCTGTGCTGCATCAGGTATGGAATCAAACTGGTGTCAAATGTGTATCTTTTTTTCTTTTACTTTTAAAAAACAACATAAACGTAATAAAGCTAGCTACCTAAAAATCTTGCTTTAACTGTATTTTAGATCCAATTTTCTCTGCAAATAATTATTTAATAGAAATTTACCTTTTTTATGCCTGTTTAAAACATACATGAAACCAAAGAAGATTCAAATTTAGATTCTCTGTTTATTATGCAAGCGAACAATATTTGAAACAATTTCCAAGCAAGCAGATCAAAGAAATAGTCTGACAAATAATGTCACTGCTACTGTAGTAATAAAGTATTATTAAATATTATTGTTATTAAAAAGCTTAAAGTATGGTATTTCTCAGCAAGCACTAGAATAATATTTTTTTTTTGAGGTAAAGAAACTGTACACTTTAGAATTTGAAGTGTTGGCACCATGTTGGTTATATTTGATATTAGCTGTTAGTGAATTCCAAACACTAACAAAGCCTTTACGAAAAACTACAACTACTAATGTTAGTATTGTACATTTTATGTAAGTAAATGTAGGCATATGAGTTTGAGATATCTTATCAGCTTATTTGTCTGACTCCTGCCCTCCACCGTAATAAATCAAAAGAAAATAGTGACTGATAAGTGGTGCCACTGATGCAAGAAATAAATTAGTAATCGGCGAGCACAACTGCTTAGTCCTTCTCTGCTCACTGCCATGTTAAGCATTAAAACAACATTATAAAGCCTGAGAACTCTGTTTAAATATCAGCCCACAAAGATGACATGTAGTTCACAAGTCTTTGTGATTCAGCCTTCATTTCTTTCTTAAAATAGTTAGAATTTTATTCAGTTTTTCACTTGTCAGTCTGACCTAAGCAAGGCTGTGCCTGGTCACTGCATCCAGCAGTGTCATATCTTCACGCAGAGACACTGCAATAGAGAAGGCATGAGGTTTCAGAGTCAGACCATAGTTGTAGTCGAGTTTAGGGGGTCTGGCTGGGTCTGCAGTGATGTGGCACTGGTGGGCGATGAGGCTCGTGAAGAGGAACAGCTGCAGCTTCGACAGCTCTTCGCCAATGCAGCGTCGCTTACCCAGGGAAAAGAGGAGCACTTTGCTGGTCAGATCTTTGTTCAGACCTCCGCTCTTGTCCAGAAAACGCTCGGGGTCAAAGGTCTCAGGGTGGGGCCATATAGCTGGGTCGTGATTGTTGGACCACTGACTGATAAAGACAACTGTGTTTTTTGGTATGGCGTAGCCCTTGATGGAGGTGTCTGTGGTGGTGGAGTGGGGGATGGTGAGAGGCACGAAGCTTGTGAAGCGCATCATTTCGTAGATAAAGGCCATAACGTAAGGCAGCTGTATCTGGTCCTCAAGGGTAGGGAGTCGCCCGCGGTCCACCACCTTATCCACCTCCTGCTGGAGACGTGTCTGCATCTCGGGGTACCTACATTCACAGAGAGAGACCCATGTATTCAGTCAATGCCTTGAGGACAGAGACTACATTTAAAACCACAAGTGAGAATCTACCTCTGCACCTTATTTGTTGAGTAAAGACAATGCGCCATGTTGTTTGATATGAAAACCTCCCTTTATCGCCCCGCACAGCTATTAAAATGTTCTACAGAAGTAGAATTGCTACCTCCTTTGAAAAACGTGTAGCTCAAGGCGTTGTATTACACCAGCCTGCTGATCAAGGCGCTGATGGGATTAAACAATCAAGCAAGATTAGAAAACGAACTCATGCGAAATCTGGCAAAGCTCTTATTACTTGTACAGCGAAATGCTGACTTGGCACTTCAGTCACTTTCACCGGTGTGCAGTTTCAGGTCTGCCAGTGGCTGCCAGTACCTCGGCCCCCCCACTAGGCTGTTGCATAACACGAATGCTACTGAACTTCCTCATGTCTGGAGAGTTAGGAGCAGGATGTTGACTTGGATTTATTCTCCACTGACCTACTATCCTACACATATTCGTGGTTACTTTCTCAAAATGATCACGAGAAGAAGTTGAGAAAGGTTGCTTACTTGACCAGTATGAGGACGATCCACTGCAGGGCAGTTGACAGTGTGTCTTGACTTGCCCCAAATATGTCTCCCAGGGTGGGGACCACATAGTCCTTCTCCAACGAGACCCCGGTTTTATCTCTCAGTTGGTCCAGCGCCACTATACAAGCATCAGTCATGTCCCTGATGGTGCTTGACTGGATTGTTTTCCTGTGTTCAACGACTTTATCTTTGATGAACAAGGTGAACTCCATGTTGAGCTGCTTGAAGTTGTCAAACATGGTTTTGATGGGGTTTGGAAAATACTGGAGCCAGGGCATCACGTCCACTACGCTGCCTGCCCCCACAGTCTGCGTGAACTGGTCGTTCCTGCCCACCACCTGCTTAAACTCTTCGTTCTCATACGCGTACCTCTTCCCAAAGCACACCGCGCTCATTATGTTGGCCGTGGACACCACCAGGTACGTCATGGGCTCAAAATACCGGTGCTCCTTAGTCTTCTCCACAAACAGCTGCAGCAGCTCTTTGACCTCGCAGACGACGTGGTGCTCGTATGTCTTCTTGGTGGTCGGGTTCCCGATGGAAAACATCCGCACAGTGGACTGCGCCACTTTGCGGTGCATCTTCCACCAGTCCGAGCTGCTGTTGAACGCGATGCTGTCTCCTCCGGCCACAAACGTGAAGGACGTGAAGTCCGGTCTGCCGGCAAACTCGGGTCCCTGCTTGACCAACGCCTGTTTGATGCAGTCTCTGTTCAGCACCACTACGTTGCGGCATCCTAGTTTGATCTGGAATATGTCGCCGTATTTCTTCGCCATGCGCGAGAAATACAAGTGCGGCGCTTTGCCCATTTGCGCCGCGTTTCCGATGAGCGGCCACGACAGCGGACCGGGGATCGAGCGCTGCCGGAGCCAGCGCCACAGGTGGAAGGAGAGCAGCAGAGCCGCGCAGGCGACTATCAGAGGTCTCGCAGATCTTGGATTAATCCCCTCCAGTGTCACATCCATAATGGGGATCCTGCAGGAGGCATATGACGCTAATGTTAATATTAAATGCACGTTTACAGTGATATAATGCACTGTAGATTACAAAAGGAAAATCTTTTGAATCAGATGGTGATTAATTACCTGGTCATGTCCATTACTCATCGAAAATTATTATTATAAAAAAAATCCTAAACAGTATATCGAAAACGACTTAATCAGTCTGAGAGTGAATCGCAGTTTGCAGTTGTGTGTGTTTGTGTGTGTGTTTGTGTGTGTGTGTGTGTGTGTTTGATCTTCCTGCTCTGTCTGCAGTCTGAAGCCCCACAGCACCGAGTGAAGTCATTTATTCCCGAACAGCGGAGCATCACTGACCGTCAGCGCCCGCCCGTCGGTGCCCGGCTGCTTTGTTACTGTGGGCAGGTTTGTTGCAAAGGTGTCACCCGCACCCTCCCCCAGCATCTCCTCCTCCACCCACATCTTTCTCCCCTCCCGTCCTCGCTTAGAGCAGCTACAGCTACAGTTGTTGCAAATTGTAAAAACCTCTGTGAAAACTTAAGAACTGTAAACTGAGCTGAGCGGACTTTATATTTACAATATTTATTTTCATGTTTAGAATCGAACAATTGTATAATAATAATAATAATAATAGTACTATAGACTGATAAACTAAGACAAAGGAAATATACATCGTTTATTTTTATATTATAGATTTGGACATTGTAAACATACCGAATATGTTATTTATATTTATAATAAATAAAAATATAATAAATCAAATTATCATTGTTGTAAAGGATAAGATTTATTCACAGACACAAGTCAGTGGAATTAATTAAAAAAATAAGTTGTTCCCCTTCTTTATTAAACTAAACATGTGTTTATATTTATTCTCTGACGTAGATGTGACGTTGTATTTGTGGAAAATTAAGTGGACTATTTTAAAACCTGAATAAACGTTTCTGCTTTTTTATGGTGTGTGTGCAGCTGAAGAAAGGCGGCCAGGTTATAAACTCTGGATATGCTGTATGCATAGAGTATCTGCTCCTTCTGCTGCGGGAAGCAGGATCACAGTCCTGCAGCCAGTTTGAATGCAAATCCATTTGCGGGTGCACTTTTCTATCAAGCCGCCAGGAGGAGGCGAACCCCGTGTTGGGAGCTCTTCTCCCCTAATTAGCAACACACTGAGCATCAGTCCTGCAGCAGGACTCTGGACCCTGCACTGGCTGATTCCTTATACGTAGGAATTAATCAGTCATCTCTTTCTCGTCTTCAATTAGTACAAAATGCTGCTGCTAGACTTCTG
>JAUMTR010000007.1:3676344-3695129 GCA_032270685.1 Microctenopoma stevenorrisi
AGTATGCAGTGTACGTGTTGTATGCAGTGTACGTGTTGTATAGTTTATATACAGTATGCAGTGTACGTGTTGTATGCTGTATACTGTACAGAAATGCATGTGCTTATGTACTTTATATCTGTTTATTGTTTATATCTGTATGTTTATTTACCACCCGTTTGTAAGACATTACATATATATACATGTATATACACATGTATATATATAATCAGTAAGGATACATCTCTTTTATTTTAATTACTGCCGATGGGTTTTCAGAATGTTTCAGTATTTCCCATGGTATTAAATAAATTATTTAAAAGATAAAGATAAAGCTTAAAGAGAAAAATAATTCAAGTATTTTATTTATTTTATTTTTAGTTTTTTGTTCAACATAAAGCCAGGAGAAATACAATGTGTTATATGTTGCTATAAGTTACAGTGGAAACAAACTACTTCCTCCCCACCCACATCCCTCATCCCCCACAAACACAGAAAACCTCAGACAGAAATAAAATACAGTCCCAGTGGGTCTGATTCTATTGAGAGAAGGAAGGGTGGAGGAATACAGACGATACCTTATCGTGAGCTGAAAAACAGCCGCAGTCATCTGTGAACGCACACACAAACACACACAGAGACACTCACACATCACAATGTTCTTGCTTTTTCATTTTTATTAAAGATAAAAATAAATTTAATAAAATAAATGTCGTTAATTATGTAATTTTATTTTCATTTTAAAAATGATATAGCTTATAATATATTAGGTCAAAATCATTAAGACATCCCTGATTTAACTAATTTCGCAAATATGTGAGCTTACTTTGAATGATAAACTTTTTTGAATGAATAGTGAAACATATATTGTATTGAAGAGAATTCATGTACAGCTTTTCACCTTACTAACTGTATGTCACTTCCCCAGCCATTGTTCTATTTAAATCCTAATTCGTTGTAGTACCTAGTACCTAGTGATAAAACCTGGCCAAACATTGTCTGACATCAAATAGTCAAAATCTAATTTGGTATATTGGCACCGAAGCTCAAACTTATGTCCCAGATGGCTGTGGTACATTATGTGATAAAACAATAGTGGTGATTTGTCCCCATTATGACAAAAGAACAACTGCTAAGCAAATAATGTATAAAGCGCGGTGGACCCCTGTTGTGTTCGTAGGAAACGGTCTCATACACACACACAAAAACAGGCTCCAAACTGACTATGAGACAGTGGCAACGGCTCCCTCAAGCATGACGTTCTCATCATGTTGCCACAACATGATGAGAATGTCACAGCGTGTTGGCAGATAAAGGTGTCACCAGTGTTCCAGTTGCACGCCAGCAAATCTGAAAAGGTGAAATCTAAAAAAGGATTGTGGCGGCATGGGAGAGTGAGCACTGAACCGTGTTGTCTGTGGCAGTAATGCTGTGCAACGGTCGCCTCACAAAATCTTTCCGTAGTGTGAGGCTCCTTTAATTTAAAAAATAAAGCTGCTCTCAAAATGTGTTTCAGCTAACAAATGATCAAATGACGATGTGCGAGGCGAGAAGAGGCCAAAAAATGACACACAGAACGTTGCTGTACTGGTTTGTGAACATTAATCATTTGAAAACGTTTCTCAAGAGTTGCTCTATAAAGTTGCTGTTGCTAATATTTTAGCAATAACACTATCTGCCTCTGAAATATTATGTCTTTATGCAATTTGTTAAAAAAATGTCCAGTTGAACCTAGGATACAAATGTTGACAGGTCTAATTGAGGTCAAATGTATGTAGATGCCCCTTGTCAGCCACTGTTTGGGTGTGTCCATTGGTTGACATGCTCTAATAACTCAGACTGAACTCCTGTTAGATGGTGGCGTTGGTGACCTCCATCTGCAACCGCTCACAAAGTAAGATATAAGGCCGTGATGCATCTACTGAGAATGTCTATCAATTCTGTGGTGTCTGTCCGTATATAGTGTAATCAGTTAGTTGAGCAGAAACCCAATTACTGTACAAAACATCTTATACATCTGCAACTTGCCCATGTTGCTGCAGTACCTGCCCAGTCCCTGTTGAGCACCATGTGCTGTGGTTGCTAAGGCACTGACAGGATCATTTGTGTTTTGTTTCTCTGGCTTCAGGTGGGGAAAAAACACGAGCGCCGTCTTGGTTCTGACACTCTGGCAGGGAGGTGAGAGGCCGGCCTGTCACTCCTGATTATGTCTGTCTACGCGGGGCTTTGATGTGCACTGACAACCTCACATAACTTTGTCATACAGAAGAAACGTATGCTTCCTCAGTGTGTTTGGATTGGCTCCTACAGACAGGACACAAACTCAACTGGTGATTGCAATTGCCAGGGGTTTGCAAAAAAAAAAACAAACTATAGCACTTTGAACTTACTGTCTGTGTGAGGTGTGTACATGCTTTAGCTTGATGTAAGTGCCCAGCGTAGCAATTTTAAGTCACTTTAATTCACCACATTGCAACATATCGCATCCTCTCTGCAGCACAAGCTCAATTTGTTTAGGCTCACATGATGGATGTACAGTATATTCAGGTGGATTTATGAATGGTATGCGAGAAAGCCTTTTCCATTCACAAAAGTCTCTGTGTCTTTGTGTTTTGCCTTCTGTCATCTGTCTGTGCGTCGACATTCTTTGTAGTTTACATTCCTGTTTGCCACCAGGTAATTGGGTGTGTGTCAAGCTGAATGGAACACACCAAACTGGACGGACAAGGTTGTTGCATTAGAAGCATAAAATACTCGGTAATCTCTCACCTTTTGCACACACACACACACACACACACACACACTCACATGTCTGTACAGTATGCATGCACGCAAGCACATGCTGCACGATGTTGTTTGGAAAGAACACCACAAAATGAGTGCATCAGATTTATGGTTTGCTTTTCTATTAAATCATTTAGCGTTTACTCAAGAGCACATTTATCCAAAACATGACGTGGCGCCGGCTGCTCAGTAGATGGGAGAAGATGAGTGTGTTCAGCGGTAAGATGAGCTGTCGGCGAGTTATTGTTACAGCGCAACCATTATGTGTGGTAGCTCTGCCCTGACAACTTTCTGTTGCACGTCTTCTCACGAAAAGATCTAGCGAGGGAGGGGAGGATTTTACAGCACAGTGAAATATCTAATGAAGGATCTCTCACAAGGGGCCATTAGAGTCTGCTACATCAGATTAACAGTTAGCTTGCACGAATATCAAGAATTTTTCGGACGTCCTTGGAATGAACACAACACAACAAAAGACTGAGATGAACGCTTGCAGAGACGCATGTTTCACCAGGCCAAGACAGCATCACATTAAACAGTGAATGCACAGCAGAAAGCAAATGTGTTGAGATTCCACGTTCTGCCTTTGCTGAACAATTAGACTGTCACGTCATTCATTTTGAAAGAGTCACAGATTAGGATATTTGTGACACACACAGATTAAACAGATTTTATTGGTGTGGTTATGGAACACAATTTGCTGATGGATTCTTTTCGGATGAGACAGACTCAGACTCTGCTTGATCACACGTCAGACAGCTGGAGACGTGATCGAAACAACATGGCTGAGGGTTGTACAGAAGCCTGGCTTAACAAGAGCCATCTTTCTAATCTTATCTTAATAGCAGCGGCAGTCTCTCTCACATATCAACCCTAATGATACAAGAACCAAGGACACTACTAATGCTAAGCACTAAAGTTTAATTCGAGGCAAGGAATATCCCCCTGATGGGTCAACCATAAGACAAATGATTCCATGTTTTTTATTAATAATAGGTTAACCATGGTTTAAATACTCACTTGCAAGTAAACTGCTGCTTTCACAATATATTTTAATTACAAGTAAGTAATTTCAGAACACATATGCATAAATTATCAATACAAGCTGTACATGTTGTCCAGAGTGGACCTTGTCAGTCACCCTCTAACCTCGGACAAACTCCAGCATTAGAAGGTCATGCATGTCATGCCCACAGAAGCCCAAACCTCTTGCTAATAGTTTTCCAGGTAAAAATACTACTCTTTCTTTTACTTCCAAATGAGGTTGGTGCTGCTTCGCTGATGGCCACCTCTTCGGTGAAATCTCTTTTCACTGATACCTGAACCGTCTCCCACAGTACACATGAGTGTGTTCTGTAATCACCGGACTCCTGCTGGTGGCAATGACAGCTTCCCATTGTGTCATGTTAGCCTTGGCCGCTCTCCTAAGCGTTGCCATGTGCGTGCTGAATTTTACATTACCTTTGTTTATTTTTAGCTGTGGCTTAGGGTTATGGTTAGGTGCTACTTTTCTTTCTGTTGAATATAAAATGCTATAACTACATAGAATCAAAGGGAATGAATCTGTTTTGGGTGCACATTATTTTAATGCATCTGTTGTTGAAAGGCTTGAATGAACATGGCTTAAGCTTGACGTAACTCTGCTTCCAGACAGAAAATGTCCTCACTATGGACACTATGTTTTTAGAAGCATTTAGGGGTATTAAAGCTTTTCCATACTGTTCCAGTCTGGAAAGCAATGCACCTCAACCATAACCTGGTGTGAAAGAGTGAAACCTCCCAGGTAATGGTGACACAATAAAACAGTGTGTCATGGTCTGCACATCCCACCCACATGCACTAGTTCCTTGAAAAGTGATTGTATACCTATGCAGGACGTGAAATTGCCACATTTCTATTTTTAATCATGATGCATTCACTGGTGGCTGCCATTGTGTCAGTACAGTTGGCTGGGGTTTCTCTCCATGATGTTTGGTTGTAAAATAGCTCTCAGGCCAGGTACAGTAAACAACAGTGTGGTGCCATTTTGTCTGTCTTTTTAACAAACCATTTTTTTAACTTCCTGCACTAGAAAGCACGGGGGTGGGGAAAGGTGTCCTGTCTCCCAATCTACTTTTTTCCCACTCTCCAATTCTGCTGAAGTGAGAGGCACCAAGAGAATGTGAGCATATCCACGTCGCGCTAACTTCCTTCTGCTGGCCTTTATTAATGAATTAATTAAAAGCCTGTTGCAAAGAATGTCCCGTAGTAAGGTATGAACTGATAAATAATAACCCATACTCGCTCTGTTGGTGTGTTGAAACTGTATTTTCGATCATAGCGCTGCAGATGCAATAACACACAACACAGCGATAGCCATTCAGCCTGATACAACATATATATTTACTGCATAGCAACAGACATGTCATGAGAAGCATAATGCAGTGGCAGGATTAGGCAAGAAACACCCAACAATTACCTTTGTCCCAAACATGCTGTTTCGCCTGTGAGCCAGTTTGAGTCACTGACATCGTTCCAATATCACCAGATTGTGGGTCATCATTAGCTAATGCGTTTACGTACCAGCTTCCCAACCTCTGGCACCAGATTTTGCACCATTCCTTAGTCATGGAAACATTATGTAAGTCCTATCATTTCAACACATAGTAATGAATGTACCATCATTTTCCCTTAGGTCACACCGTTTACAACAGCAGAGGCAGAAGTGATCACTCATCAAGTACGATTTCAGTAACTGATACATTTGATGATAAATATCTGTCGACTAATCGTCGTCAGACATAACTTTAAACCACTTTTAATACAGTAGTTAAGTTACAATATGCTGCTTGAGCCTCAAAGTGAATCCACCCTGAAGCTCCCAGTCTTTCCTTCCCCAGATTCTTCTGCAATTCACACTGCTCTGCACATCCCTTCAGGTATTAATCATTATAAAAATACAATAAACTGCACACTAATGAAACGAAGACTGTGCCTCTCTGCACGATATGTTTTTGAGCATGTTTCGAACAGAATATCTGTGAAGATTCACAGCCATCAGGTCTTGTTTTTTACTGGTTGCATAAAAGACACCAACGTGTTTTTACTTGAGTGATATTTGATTTTAGATTATTTTATGTTATTTCTGTGCAGACCCTCCACTGCTCGCCTGCACTACCTGCCTCACTATAAGTCTTGTCACACATCTGTGTTAGGACCACGTTACACTGTGTTTGTTATTATCACCATATTATGATGTGCAAATGCAGTGAGCTGTAGAAATAGCAGCTGATCATTTGATCTTTATAAGCCACATGACATCAGATAAACACTGCTGCTCTACCCACACAGACACATAGGTGTACCTGTCCTCAAAAAACAAGTCACTGATGAAAAGAGACAGAGCGGGCCTCTTTGTAGTCAGCTGGTGCTGCTATGCTTACAACAAAAGTGTCCTTGAGCCTGGAGCCTCTGTCAGACATCCAGGTTAGACATCCAGTTCCTCTGAGCCAGGACAGATAAAAGAAGCGTCCAGCTATCTGTCACCTGGCATGTAATTCACCAGCACCCCCAACAAGTTATTAGATGTAAGATTATCCCTACAATTGGAGTTTATTTAAAGTTTAGATGAAAAGTTTATTTGTCTTCCCTTTATGTTCAGTACTGCTACAATCACCGCCACCCATTTGATTTCCCACACTATACAGTGTTTGCAGCAGTGTGTGGAACTGGTTAGTATAGTGCGGAGCACGCTATCTTCCATTGCTGTGGTAACAAAATCCACTTGATCCAGTTATGCAATGATGTAGGCCATACAGTGAGTGCTCAAAGAAAAATGCAACATTATCCAACTCCCTGAGGGGAAGGATGCGCGAGACTCCACTTCATTCATACTGCAAATTAGTGGTGTGTGCCGTTGTTTCATTTGTATACATATGAATAAAAACCATTTTAACAACACGTTAACACACTTTTATTACGCAATTCAGCAGCATACATCAAGATGTTTTAAACATAAGCATCTGTCATTTATTATTGTTTCCACTGACACATTAATTGTTGTTTGCAAGAGAAGATTGCATTTTTGTGCCGCATCGCAATGAAATATTTAGCACGTCTGTCTGTTATTACATTCTGTTTACCTCTAAGAAGACGGTGAAACCGGCTTTGGCACTCTGATAATTGGACTGTCAAAAATATTTGGCACACTGAACAGAAACCCAGCAGTTCACGGAGTGCAGGAAGCGTATCAGTATGACAGCTATTGTACGTCTGCATCACCGGCCACATCAAGAAGATTTTGGCAGATAAATATGGGTCATAACACAGAAACCATTAGAATTAGTTTGAAAAGCAGCATATGTAAGACTTTTATGCACAGAGGCATACTTGACATTAACGTACTGTTAATGAAGTTCTTTATTCTACTAATGCAGGAAAATTCTCATGTCAAAATTATGCGAGGACAGGCAGAGGGGACACACAGAATCCATACGGAGTCATGTCTCCTTCACTTTGACTCCATCTGGAAGCCTCTGTTAAGCTTCTGCTACTGACACTAGACATGTCATGTCATCAACACTCCTCCTTGATGAAGGGGGAAAAAAACCTTAAAGTGGAAAGTGTCAGCACCCGCTACACACCATCTGTTGTCTCCACTCCCTGCTCCTCAGCGTTGAGCACACGAAAATGTCATTACTTCCCAGAGTTTTGAGATATTTTAGTCTAAAGCAAAGTAGTGCAGTGATTGAAATGTGCAAAAGCAGGTGAATGGATAAAAAACAATGTTTACAGTTATGTTAATATGAATATATTTCACAGGTGCTAGAGCCTCCTCTGGACTGGTGCTTTTTAACTTAATTCAAGTAACTGAACTCAAACAGAACCATCTCAAGTACTGTACTCAAAAATGACTTAATAAGTAGTTCTGTTTTTCTTGTGGGGGACCGAGGCCTCAGATTGAGAACCACCAATCTAGACTATGATTCAAACTCGATAGTGAGATTAGATGTTTAGATGGGTCAACCTGAAGGGAAAGATCCGTCCTTGAATGAGTAATCCACTGACACGTGATGCTGTCAACTGATTTATAAGCGTCTCAACTTACTAAAGGTTTCGCCAGGGTTTTTCCAAGGCAAACGTTGTGTGCAAAACCCGTGATGTCACACTTTCAAAATCACACAGGGAAATAAGAGTCCAACTTACAAAAGAAGTAATATGTGTTGCGTTCGGTTACAACACCGTGGGTTTCTAACACTAGTTATCTAACCCTAACTATCTTAGTAACAGCTGTGTTAGATCACCTGACATTTCATATGTTTTAAGAAGAGGCAACATTATTTTTTCACAGTCTACAGTGTGGAGAGCAGGTTGTGTCTGCGTTGTGATTTGCTTTGCGTGTGCCTTGAGAAGCACTAAAGCGTTCTGATACAGCCTTTCAGGTCACCTGTCTGTCTCACCTCGCTGTCCTCACGTCAGCCATGAAGAGTGTCAGTCAATATGACATCAGCTTTGGAGGCAGCAATGGTTTTGATTCGAGTGAAGAGGGAGCGACGAGATTCTTTAGAAATTGTTTATATTATTTAGGGGTTGGAGGTTTGTGTAAACCTGCTGCAGCATGAGGTGACAAATAAAAAAAGCTGTCATCCAACAATTTGTTTTTTCCATCGAACGATTAATGCCAAGGAAGTGCATCAGCCAAGAAATACAAATAATAATTTATGGCTTTATTCATTTAGTCCCATTTTAATCACTAACATGCATCTCTGAATAATTTAGCTGGATTTACCTTCTTTGATATGATTTGATTCTGTTGCTAGCATAAGAATAAGGTTTCTAAAGAAATTTTAAATGTTTTGATTGTTTTAATTTATGTACAGATTATTTAAAATATTATTCAATTTAATACATAAATAAATAAATATGAATCAATTAAAATATCATGTGAAGCTGATTTCTATAAACACTGATTATTTATTAATTAATGCATATTGAAAAAGTAATCTCTCACATCACCCTCAAATAAATGTGTTAATAATGTAAATAACTGTAAGATTTATCTCTACACTGGTAGAGTTAAGTTAGGCTCTCCAGGCTTTACTCCAGTGACCACACAAAGTCTTTCCTCCCTCCCTGGTGCTGCGCTGGTTCAGTGGCCGGTCAGGAGAACTCAGGTGTATCAGCACAGAGGCGGTGGACAACTGAAAGAACTGGAATTGTGCCAGGAAACTATGGGAGGTCGAGTACAGGAACTCTTAGCATACCCACATGTCTAACGAAGCACAAGACTCGTCCACAAAGACCAGCTGGACTGAGACGAGACAGCTTTATGTTAATGTGTGTTTAACCAGTGAGCATGTTTGAATTAAAAAAACACAAGAAAAGCAGACAAGACAAGTCATAGAGCGCATTCGAGAACTGCTGAAAGTCGACGCGTTGTTAGTGTGTACGTGCAGGTTTCACTGCTGCTGCAACAAGTGCCATTAGGCCTCAGCAGTGGTTCTGTATTTAGACTGTGCTTCATACATTCCCCGCGCCTTGATAAAATCTCACATCTAAGTCTGGCCGGAGTTTGCCTTGGAATCTGGTTCAATGGGTGCACCAAGAGGGGGCAGCGAGTTCGACTTCATTTGATCAGATCATTGAATCCAAATCACTCATCTGAAGAATGCTTCAGCAGTTTTTATTGGTTGACGTGTGAGGGGATGCTCGTATCTTGATTTGACAGTGATCTGCTGAGTTTTGGTTTCAGGTTGTGCACACGGCAATGGGTTGGTTTAAGAAAGAGCAGATTTGGACCCTGAATCTTCCTACACACACAGACATATAGACAGTGATATTCTCAGGGTCACGAGAATATCATAGCTGATGTGAAGATGAAATATGCTTGAGTGTTCTCCTCTTGCTACGAAGAGGCCATGAGGAGTTTGTTGGAGTGGCACCCTGACTAATTAGCCGTTGCGGGGGATTCATGCAGCTGAGAGATAGCGTGTGAATGTGAGCAGCCACGGCCACCCACGTAGAGAAAAAAAGGAACAGTGTCATGCAGACAATAACAGCAGGCCTCACCGGTCCTTCAGATGCCTGCATCTTTCTTAAAAGAGTCACACACAAGCCTGTTAGGGAAGTCATCTGCTTTCTTTCTTCCACATCAGAGGGGAAATTCCACCGTTACACTCGTAGGTTCACTATTCATGCATCCACTGTTTATGTTTCTCTTCCCTTTTAAGGTTGAGGGTGAAAGAAAAACGTACATTTGCTGCATGCCTGTCATTTGAACTCGCACGTTCCTCCTTCGCATGCAAGCAGCAGGTGTTGTCTGTTCCGAGAGTTAATAGCAGGTTGGGCCTCTCACACCGTTTCTTGATTTACAGTTCATATTTGACATATTTAATTGAAATAATTAGGCCAAGATTCTCTTAAAGACACAAGCGTCTGAGCTGCAACTGGTGCACACTGCGGTAATGTGATTTGTAATTGCAGCAGGCCTGCACACTGTTGCGTGTGAACCGCTGGCTCTCTGCCAGATGAGAGAACAAGTTAAAGGCCAAAGTTGCATAAGAAATGTGGTATGTTTTGATTTTGAAAATGTGTGTGTGTGTCACGGAATATATGTTCAAAACTTTCAATATCCACAGTCAAGAGTCACGCAGGGTTCTTAATTATACAAGTGATGACACTGATTGTTTCCTCTTTCCTGGAACCTTTCCTTTACCCATAATGGTTCAGACGCACAGTAATAAGTGATTTTAAAGAAACGGTCTCATTCTGACCATTTCTACAAGCCAAAATAAATATTTTAATATTAATATGAAGAGACGTAGTTGTAGTATATAATTTATATGCTCTTTGTCTAATAGTTTAGATTGTTGACTGTTATTTTTTTAGATTATTTTGTTATACTTTTACTGTCATTTCTTATTTTGTAATACTTATAATTTGTAGTCATAGAGCACCGGTCAAATTTACAAAACAACACCAAAGAGATAATATAATCGCATACGATGATGGCAAAGTAGATATTAAATGATCACACACAGCTGAAAAAGAGACTGAGACACAATGAGATGGGGAAAAACTGACACACAAAATTAAAAATGTAGTCATTAAACTTTCACTTTACCTTCATGGAGTGCTGGGATTTTTTTTTATTTGTTGGCGCCCTCTAGAGCACGTGCTCTGGAAGTAGCCACACAACAAGAACTACCTTTCCCAGTATGCATTGCGCGGTCCACCAGCGTGTCGGTGTAAACGTGGAAAATGACGACGTGCTCCCCGACAATGGCGGAGAAAGCGGTGAAGGCGGAGAAAGCGGTGAAGGCGATCATCTTCGACCTGGACAACACGCTCATCGAGACGAGCCGGGCAGGTGATGCTGCGTTGCACCAGGTGATGATAACGTCACCGTGTTTACGTCATTCATTGGTGCATTTTAGCTTTCTTTGTGATCCGCAGACTTCCTTTTCTTGTAACGTGTAGAGTTTTTCATTGCACACTTTCTGCTTTTATTTCTGTGAGGAAGTGACGACCTCAGACCAAACAGCAGGACCACAGTCTGTACTTCAGAAGTGGTCGTGATGCTTGAATAAATGGCACCGGAGTAAAAGTATATGAGTTATATTTCCACATGTCCAAGCACCTGCTCAAAAATGAGAACAGTTACTGCAAAATATGTCACAGTCCTATTCAGGAAATCACATTTTAAAACAATGATGCTCCAACCCACGTCCGCCAAAACAAATGTGAATTGTTACTAAAGTTTTATTGTTATGCTCAATTCTGCTGTTTGTGAATCTTACAGACAAGTGAACTTTTGAAGACCACGCTGGGCCTCGACGACAACGCCGCCGGTACCATCTGTGACAAGTTCAAGCAGAAGCTCCTCTGTGAAGGTTTCGACCCAGCAGCGGGTACATCCATAGATGATGTCCGTGTGCGTCACTGGGAAGAGAGCCTCCAGGAAACGGCGGGCAGCAGTTCCTCACGCTCACTGGCAGCTCAGTGCTACTACCTGTGGAAACGCAGCCGCCTGGAGGCCCTCAGTCTGGCCCCTGAAACACGCAGCCTCCTGACACAGCTGCGCGGCACATACAAACTGTTGCTGCTGACCAATGGAGAAACTCGCACGCAAAGACAGAAAGTGGAGGCGGTTGGGTGCGAGGAGTTCTTCAACGCCATCGTGATCGGGGGAGAGCACGCCGAGCAGAAACCGTCACTCTCCATCTTCACGTTGTGCTTCGGCATGCTGGAGGTGGGGGCAGAGGACTGCGTCATGGTGGGAGACTCTCTGGACACGGACATACAGGGGGGCTTTAACGCTGGAGTGCGAGCCACAGTTTGGATCAGCAGCGCAGGAGATCCAGTGCCAGATGGTCCAGTGAAACCAGACTACACTATCCCTACAGTGCTGGAGCTGCCAGATGTTCTGGCACAGCTGCAGTAGAGAAACCGTCGCTGCAAGTGGGACATTTTCAAAAAGAGATTATGATCTGAATGGAAACGTCTCACATGATAAAGAAATATTGCTCGGGATATATAATGGTAACTTAAAATGTAAGAGTGTGAGCATCCGGGTATTTACGTTTTATTTCCATACAGTTGTATTGAGTTAACTTTTTATACCAATGCTGCTTCTAACATCCAAAATAGGAACTTCAACGGGACCGGTGTCGTTTCAAATCTTTTTTATTAATACTCAGAATGACTGTACAAAGACCTTTGGGTTATTACGACACCTCAACAAATGTCATCGCATTCCTTCCATCGCATGCTGCTGCTTGGCTAATAAACACATTCTGAGAAAGGTGGTAAACGTCTCAGGTGCTTCTTTACAGTACATTCAGCTCAGTTCTAGCAGCGTTACAGACTCATTTTCATCCCGACTCATCCTCCGGTAAATTTCACTTCACATCTAACTTGACTTTAATGTTCATTGCTGCGAGCTCGGCAACAAAGTAGCGGAAGACATAAGGAACAGACACCGAGTCAATGGAGTCACTTTTGCCGCACAGGGTGCAGACAGTTTTGCGGTGGCGCATTGCCGACCAGTAGGGCGGTGGTTTCTCCAACAGTGGGGAGAGCAGGCTGCCACAGTCAACACACACGTGAGCCACCGATCGGTCCGAGCAGTTGAAGAGACGATCGTGAAGCAGGAAGGAAGAGCCGTGCGCCAGGAGGGCGTCTCGCTCCATCTCCCCAAAACGGATCCCTCCCTGGATGTTCCTGCCTCCCACGGGCTGGTTGGTCACCTTGTCCCGTGCTCCCGTGGTCCTCACCTGGAACTTGTCGGACACCATGTGACGTAGCCGCTGGTAGTAGACGACTCCAATGAAGATGTCGGCCTCCAGCTCCAGGCCGCTCAACCCACTGTACAGACGCTCCGTGCCGTAGTAGTTGTACCCACCAGCTCGCAGCATTTCACCGAAGTACTCGAGCGCAGAGTTCTCCTCGGAAAAAGTGAAAGGCGTGGCGTCGTGGCTCAGGCCGTGCAGGGCGCCAGACTTGCCGGCCATGCTCTCGATCAGCATCCCGATGGTCATGCGAGACGGGAAACCGTGAGGGTTGAACAGGATGTCGGGCGCCATGCCGCTCTCTGTGAAGGGCATGTCCTCTGCTGGCCACAGGCGGCTCAGGATGCCCTTTTGACCGTGGCGGCTGGCAAACTTATCGCCAATAGTGGGATTTCGTGGCACTCGCATAGTGACGCAGACGCGTTTGAAGCGGCCTGAGCCGGTTTCGTTGCTGCAGACCTTGACGTTGTCAATAACACAGGCCTCCTGGCTCCTGGAGTGAAAAATAAAGTATGCAATTAAGGTTTTAACGAGTTAAAAGTGGTTTTCAGCGAGTTGAGAGAGTCACCACACAAATGCTGATACGTACTTGTAGTATGTGATGAAGGTCTGGCCAGTGTTGAGGTTGATATAGCTGTAGAAAGGGTCTCCGTGTTGAAGTGTGGATCCAATGTGAGGAAGTCCATCAGCATCCAGTTTTTCATTCACCTTAGGGTCGTCCGGTTTAGTCCCAAACACCACGCCATCATCTCCCTTCACCTTGTCTGCTAGGTCGACCAGCTCGGTCTTGTAGATGCTTCCATGTGCGAAACCTCTCTCCCACGATGACTTGTTCACTATCTAACAGGATCAAAGTACGTCGGGATTTTACTGAATTGAAACGGCAGTTATTTAAAGCGTACAGTGATTCAGCACCTGCTGCGATTTGCTTACCATCGCATCTTCCATGTCGTAGCCTGAGTAAGATATGACGGCCACAATGGCGTTGGTGCCGCTGGGGTAGTTGTCCAAGTTGTAGTGGTCATACATGTAGGGTCTGACCAGCGGGCTCTGTGGGGTCTGGAGCCGGTACAGCTTGTTATCTGAGCGATCCATGAATGAGTGCAGGGGAAAACCCATAGTCTGCTTACCTGCAAAGACAACGATTTTAATCTCTGGTGGAGACATTCATGCAGGACTCTACAGGTCAAAGGACTGACACCTGAGAACGCTGGTTTCCAACCTACCCATCTGACACTGGTACATGTTCCTAGGGCTCTGGTTGTGGTCTGAGTAGGGGATGAAGTTAGCCACCACACTGAGCATACTGTGAGGGAAAAGTTCCTGGTGTGTGGTCACTCCTGGCTCAATCTCATCCTCCATGATCCCCACGTTGATGTAAAGCTGCAAGCAGACAGACAACACGACGAAAGTGATGCTTTTAGCTGTGCACTTCAGGTTTGATAACTTCTTTTTAACTAGATTTTACACATACCTGTTCAAAGGTGCCAATTAACTCTTGCTTGCCAAGAGCCAAGTTCCGCACGGGCCGCACCATACGACAGGGTGTCGTGAAGAGGAACAGGCCTGGATACAAGCTGGCCTTGCCTGTTCTGGGAACCAAAACAATCTCAGTCCAGGGAGGGATCTTCTTTTCTCTTAGCACCTGAAAGTAGTCGATTCCAATTATTTATAGGTCTTACGGAAAATGGACAATATAAGTAGTTCATATTTGATTATTCTACCTTGAATCTGCGCAATGAGTCAGCCACAGCTGCTGCTAATTCAGTCTCCACCCAGCCTACGACAGCCCCATCAAGCACCACGGGGTAGCAGTCAGAATAGGCCTGACCAGGAGAACCATCCACTGCGGTGACACCTTGGGCGCCATAGACAGAAAATACTTTGTACAATGCATTTCAACCCAGGCATGGTTTAAAACTGTATTCAGTAGGAGTGCAATGTGTTTGTGCCTCAGTTTCACAGAACTGTTGCCTAACGGGAGGCCCACCTAAGGAACAGAGCAGAGCAGGGAGGGATATGGTAGGCAAGGTGGGAGCCACAATCTCACAGCTGGCAGTCATGTGGTTCATGAGGCCACAGGGCTCTCCGTCGGGGGTGTGGACAGGACACAGGAAGCCCCACGACTCGGGCAGGAGCTTACGGACAGAAGTGGTCCTCATCTTGGCGAACGCTGCTCCTCTGTGCACACAGCGGAAATGGGACAGGTACCGGATGAAATTGAGCTTGTCGGCTACAACGCACAGGCCTGTGTTCTGCAGCATGCCAAGGCCTGAGGGCAGAGAGGGAAGTAATATTAAGGAGACGAAGAATGTTTGTGTGCCCCATACCAAGGGCTCCTTCATGGAGACACACCTGTCTTGGAGCTGAGGTTCCCCGTGGCCAGCAGATATTCAAAGGGTTTGGTCACATCAGTGCCCATGTTGAACATCTTCATCATGTTTTCAGCGCTCCATCCTCCCCCCAGTCTGTTGCCTCTCTTTTCAAAGGAAAGCTTCACAGACACCAACCAGGCAGCCAGTCTCTCCTGTGGAGATTGTTTGTAGAATTAAGTCACTTTATGGTGAAGAAAATTACAGTTTGGTAGTGGATGCCTTAAAATCTCAATACAGCGATTGTAAAGCGTCTGCCAAGCAAAGTGAAGTTTCTTCTGCTTGGCAGGAGAGGCAGGATCAAGCATCATCAGTAACTTACTTTCAGAAACATGAGGTACAGCTGACCAGGAGTTAGCACTTCCTGACACATGATGCTGTCGGGATTTTCCTCCATGCATTCCTGTTTGGCGAATGTGAAAAGCTTTCTCGTCATCAGACACAGCAGGTAGAATTTCTCCACGCCAGAGTTCAGGTGGATACAGATGCACTCGCTGATAAAACCAACCAAAAACGAACAACTAACTCTATTCAATGTTTCACAAAACACAGGAAAAAGCCAAACGCATCTGTGACATAAATCCTTACTCTAGCAGAAAGTTGGCACACTGCTCGTTTGTGTACCATTCAGGTTGGCTCATTTTAACCCTGAAGCGCTCTCCAAGGTAATTGAGCACCTGACTGCGGGTGATGCAGCCCTCTTCCATGACAATGCGAAGCATCTCTGAGGCGCAGCTCTTGTAGAAGGAGTTGTCCTCTCGACCCTTGATCAGCTCCTGGTAAATCTGGTAGTCTGTGAAGTCCACCAAGGCCTAATGCAGTCGAAGACAATCAGTTGATTAAAATATGATATAAGAGACTGTACTTCCAATGTTATTATTTTATATTTAACAACACTCTTTTCACTTAAATGCTGCGGACGTGTTGCTACCTTGAGTGCAAAGCCCAGTGGGAGGAAGAAGAGCTCTTTCTGGTAAATGAAGTTCAGCATTACAGTCCCATTATCCAGATAATGTAGGTTCATGTTGACGGCTGTGTGCTCCTCCTTCACGCAGCGCATGGACAAACCTGTGAGCATAAAAAGGTGATGGCAACTACATGAACCGATCCTAAAATGTAAGTGTTCAGCTCAGGCTGTTTTTTCTTTTACACTTTATGTGAGTGATTAGATTTACCATATTGTGTGTATCCCTGCCCCCTGCCCTTCCACTTAGGCCTGGACATCGCAATGGGATAGTTCCTCCTCGGCATAATCAGCATTCGGATAACCTTCTCAATTCCATTCACAATGAAATATCCTCCCATTTCCTATAATGATCACAGACAGAGTTAAAAAAAAGAATATAATCTAAGCTGAACTTGTTACAAACTGTGTGGCTTACCTCTGCTTCTTCGTGGTGCTCTACCAACTCTTTTGGAGACATGCCATAGAGATTACACAGCTTGGACTTCACCATTATTGGCACCTGACCCAGGGACTGTTTAATTATGCCTTTAGGAACCCCATTGATGGACCAGCTAATATCTGCCTGAGATAACACAAAATATGACAAATTAAATAACTGAAAAACTATTATTGTGTTGCTTGGCCTTTACTACTTTGACTTGGTTGCACACAATAATTTATGTGCCAAAGTAGTCAGGACACTGGTAAAATAAAAAAAGGTATTGGTATGTGTTGGTGAGTATGAAATGATGCGTGAATCTCAGTCTTACCACCAGCTTCCCTTTGTATGAGCATCTTCTTCCTCTGCACTCTGCTGGAAAAACCCTCATTTCCTTGCAGATGCTCCCTTTGGCGACTACTGGGTTGTAGATGGTGGCTTCAACAAAAGAAAGGCTGATCCTGTCATTCTTGGCTGTGAACTCCAGAGGTGGGATGGCCTGAGAAACACATTACACAAAACCACACTGAAAAGAACAGAAACAGTGCTGCAGACATACTGAACATAACTTCACTACATTCACGTAGAGAATAATGACATGGTAATTGTAAGGTTTCCAGCTTTGAGATTCATAGATAATTAGTCACTTTATCTAAATATATCAAATGCAAAATATGAAAAATGATGAAATGTGCTTCCTACACTATTCACTTGAAATGTTGTATACACTTCAACTACAATTAACTTTAAATACATTCGATCGTAATGTGTTAAAAGGATGGTGAAGTGATGCATAGTTTGACTAATACTTAAAACAGTGATACTTTAAGTGTCTTATAACTGTGTAGAGGAAAAAGTTGCACTGACCTGCACAACGCGGCTCAGTCGCTCAGTTACAGCCTGGTCAAACGACGCGATGTGAGCTTTTGTTAAATCCTGGACAGCAGCATGTTGACTTTCTTTCAAGACGCCAAAACGTGCCTCTGTCAGGTTTTTTAAACTCGGGCCTTTAGGTAAACTGCTCCACTTTGTTGAGAAATCCATGCCTGCGCCTTCGCGGACACATACGCTTGTTTACCACATGTGCAGAATGACACCGGAAGAACATTCGTGTGAAACAGGAAGTGCTCTTCTTCTGCGCTTGTTAAGAGCACGGCGTCTGCCGCTGTCTGTTGCGTTACTGCCATCTTCTTGTTGAACGTTTTTTTGTTTATCCAAGTTGTTCTTAATACAAGAGGCAGACGTATGATGTGATAAGGAGGTCATGTGTCGCATAAATCGTTTATTTTTTCATATATCTAAAACGTTCAGGTTCACGGAGAGAACAAACCCTAATAAAACAAGTATTATCAGATCCACAGAATGTGACATATTGGGAATTCAATTTCACATTGTGTGTGTATAAATTCACATTTAATCAAAAATAAAATTTTCAGTGTAGAAAGTAATATTTATAATAAATAACGAAAAAGCTCACCAAAGAAACAATTCCCTTTTATAATAATCAAGAGAATTTATTTCGTTGTGCAGGTCAGAGCAACTTTTATGTCAACACAGTTATAGGACACTAAGAAATAGTCAAACTATGCATCGCTTCACCGTCCTTTACGACATGATAGCTCAGTGGGTGGCGCAGTTGTCTTTTTTTCTCAGTCCCCCCTGAAGCTACTTGTCTTCGCTGTCAAGACACCGAAACCCCGTTGTAGCGCTGACACAGATGCAAAAAACAATTTACCCAAAGAGATAAATAAAGCATCAGTTATTATACTTATTTGCCATATCTTGTTGTGTGGCACACGTTTTTGCCTGAAAGTAAGACGTAGCCAGCTGTGCACAGGGGAAGGTGTCAAATCTCCACGATACAAGACCACTTGTTGCACATGATGGTTGTTACTCCTGTGCTCCAGGTGGAGGCGCTGTAGCACCAACTGTTTTGAATGAAATGGGCGCATGCAGAGAGAGAAATCAGAGTGTTGAATGACATTGTATAAATGTAT
>JAUMTR010000007.1:3695229-3762890 GCA_032270685.1 Microctenopoma stevenorrisi
GCGCTCGGGGAGCTAGCGCTGGGTGTCTCGCTCAGGGACACACCTGGTATGGGGGTTGGCGACTCAGCTGGGAATCGGACCCGGGGCTCTTGCTTCCCAGCCCTCTGCCTTAACCACTCTGCTACCAGGCTGCCTACGTTTCACCCTTTCATTACAGAGGGCTTTCTCAAGTCTGAGAATATGCAGTAGAGCAGTAGAGGATGGGTTCGTCAAAGTAAAACATGCTTTAGACATTTGTCCTATTTGTTTCAATATCGATTATATTTGTTTGTCCAGTTGGTGAATTAGGTTTTTTAATTTTTTTTTCTGTTAAATGTTTCTTTCAATCTGTACATCAACATTCTTTCATCAAGTGACCTTGAGACATATGTTGGACCATTAATATGAGGCTACAGTCATTTGAAATGTTCACAGGTTTGTTTATGAACTCGGACATGATCAGTCAGAATCTCCCCTGCAGTGTTTTGTACACGTCACACAGGTTGTCTGTTTCACACAGACTTATCTGGAAAAGATTTGTAAATAAAATGTCAGCTATTTTCAGGACGGGTCCTATTTCCAGCAATAACATCATTATTGTTGTCCATGTAATACATATTTATACTTTATACTCTGTCGTATTTTAGGAATAGAACACGTTTAATGTGATGAGGGCATGGAGCAGCAACAAAGTTTAAAATTCATTATATTTCTCCTTTAGGATGTAATTGCATCTGTCCTCCACCTGAGGGAGCGGCAGGATAAAATGAGAAGAAGCTGTATTTTTGTTAAAAGTGTTTAAGCTATTCAAATGCAATGGAAACAAAACAATGGTGACAGACCAAACCTGATGATGGTACTTTTTTTATTCTAGTAATATTGTTCGATAAAGACAAATGCACATGCAAGATTTTGGACATTGCTGAGGAACAATTCCAATTGGTAAAGTCCAGGTCAACCACAAAACAATATCTGACACTGAAACACAGCAGGGATTTGATCTTTGGTAAAGATTAGGACATTTTTCAAAGAATATATAAAACACAAGAGGACAAACATTGTAAAATGAGTCAGATGTGCAAAGAAACTTTGAAAAATATGAAATGACATCACTGAATTTAGAGGTGCATCTAAATGCTGGAGGTCCACTGCTTTTTTTCAGTATCCTCTAAGGCACCTTCCTAACTAAGCAAATTTGAATAAACACTGGAGAAATCAACAATCAAACACAATTATGACTTTATAATTATGACACTAATTTTCTACTTACATTAACAATTTACAAACAACATCTGCGCTACAGCGGGGCTCTGTACTACATCGCAGGGATGATTTCTGTTCTGTTGACGTATTTAGTCTCCCCGACCATTTCTACATCCGTCATTCCTTCAGTCATCTTTTTAACACAAATACACAGTGATATAGAAATATAAATAAACGCGCTGATGGTGTCCCCTACTTATGTTACTCAAAGCGTCACACATTTTAATCGAGGTTGAAAGAGAGGAACAGTCTGGATTCTAATTCTATGACAGACACATTCAAAAATACAACTTAATGCATGCCAAAAAACAAACAAAAACAACACAAAAGCTGTATTTGCTAAGGTTAACTATCCAATGTGACGCATTGCATTATTGTTTTTAAGTTTCAGGCCTAAGGGAAAACAGAATGCATTTCACAAAGATCATTTGTAACAGTAACAACAATATTCACAAATTGAAAAGCTAAGAACTGAACTTCTTTTACTGAGAACATTTACAGACAGAAGAACTGAAATGTTTAAGGACCCCATAAAACAAAATGGATTCACCCAAACATCCAGTAGTAACTGAAGAGGCAGTGAGTCAGTGAAGAGTTTTATCCCTTTAGTCTTACTCTTCTTTGGTAAGAACACATTTGACAGAGTCATGGATGTGTTTGGCCCTCATATTTCCGCTTATTAATGTGTTAATTGTGCCACTCAGTTTCATTTCATGGGGTCTTTAAATGCTTTTAATAATAACACATGTTGGATAAACTACTTTCATTTAAAAACATAATTCAAAAGCACTTGTCGACAACCCTTTACAAAAAGTATACCCCCCCCCCCCCGCAGCCTTGGACAAGAGGTGCTGTGTAGGAGGGTGCACACTACTACATGCTTTCACACAAACATGCTCCTTTTCTAATGACATAAAACAACGTAGTGTCCAAATGTAGAAGCTAAGAGCGATGCTGATTCTAAGGACAATCCTTTACATCAGACACAATGTGTTAGTATAATAGCTACAGGTGTTTAACATACTGATCTCTGTATCTTTGTGATCATGGTTAGTAGTCCTCATTCAAAACAACGGGAACAGATTAGACATAAAAAAGTGACTTAAAAAAATAAGTGTGATGACAAAATGCTGTAGCAGTCAAATCCCTCAAATTCACTGGAAGATAGAAAGGAATTCATGTTATGTTAATCCTTGTGGACTGATCATGACCACACTGTCAGTGCAAAGAAATATAGAGCCAGTACGTCACGGTGACAGAGCAGGCTTACTGACGGTCTTCTTAAGGGAGCGTGGGTGGAAATGTAAGGCACTACACTCTCACTTGGAGCATCTCTGCGTCTTTTAGACTACCAATAATCTGCCTGGGGAAAACCTGGTAGTGAAAGTCTGCTTTTATTCAACAACTCCTAAAAAGTCTGGTAAGTTCATCTCCAAACTCGCATTCATAATATGCATATTCTTGGGCATCAGAAGCCATTTGTGTTGTTAAAGGACTTTATGAAAAACAAAATGCCTCCAGGTTCGACAGGCAGGGTGCAATTAAAGGCTAGGCCTGTTGCCATGTGCTACTCGGGTGTAGGAGTAAGGACGAAGCATGAAGACTCGGGAATATTTCTGTGTGCTTACAGCCGAGTGAAAGGACCCACATGAAGAGGCCCTCTCAGTTTGGGCGAGGAGCAGGTGTTGGTGTTGAACATTGAGGATGGAGAAGAGGAATAAGGTGAAGAGGAAACAGATGAGGAGTCACTGCTGCTGCTGCTCAGGGTGAAGATAGAGGAAATTGCCACATCCACAATACCTTGACATAACTCCGGGTAGAGTTTCCTGCAGGTTGGAAGAAACACAAGCACTTGACGCTCACACTTAATTTTCCAATGTCAAGTGTTTAAAAACTAACACAGGATGTTTCTTTTAGCATTTCTTAAACTAGAAAATTGTAAAAAAGTATGTTCAAGGGTTCTCATTTCTGACACTTAACACAACTTATAAGAAATTAACAAAAGGAAAGAGAGAAGAATATTACATGCAAAGCTTGTTGTGTCTATGTTGTTAGGAGAAGCCAAAAGGTATGTTATCAATGTAAACTGTAGAGAGAGCTGTGAGCAGGAGACAAGGCACAAAACTAGAGCGTTTCTAGAAAACAGTTACTACTAAATACTGACTGTGCACAGGCCGGAGCTCCGTTGATTTCAATGAGCCACACTTTGAAGTTCTCGTCCACCATAAAATCAAACCCAAAGAGCTGAAAGCTCTGATAGGACAGGTGCTTGGTGCTGATTGCAGGCTCAATACACGTCAGACAACTCCTGTAAAAGCAAACAGCAAAATCTTTTCTAATCATCTGACTGTTATGACAAACGAGCAGAAATATGTCACCCTTTGTGTGATCATTCACCATTGCAGAACTCTGCAGCCAAGTGAAAAGAGAGTGCACAACAGAAACGCCTCATGCCAAAGTCCCACCTTTTCCTGTGCCGGCAGCTGGTATTTTGTTTTAAGTAGACATCAAAGTTTTCACAGTACTAACAGTTCTAATATTCTTATTAATAAATTATTCATTAAAGAGAAGATTCAACTTAAATGTAGGTACTGGTCTGTGATGGTTTTCTGTCACCAACCAGATGCACAGCTTTATTCTCCATCTACAGAGCCGAGAGCAATGCTGGCATAATCACATTAGCATGTAAGCATGTTCAAATAAACAGGCATTTCCAGCGGGTATGAAGTATACCGTGTTCATCAGAGTGTATTAGCATGCATTTTCTACACAAAGTACAGCTGAAAAACAAATTACCTGATGATTATGAGCTAACTATACTGAATATCTATCCCAAATGTAACGGCAGTCTATTTAGCCATGGTCAGTTTAAAAGCTTCATCTTGTGAGGATCATAAATATGTGTACAAACATTAATGGATATCAGTGAATAGCTGTTTAACCCATAAATGAAACCACCAGACTGAGATTGTCGCCAACAATTTTTACAGTATAAACTAAATCACTGCTGTAAAGCTACTATTTTATAGCACAAGGTGTTTACAGCATTAGATGTGTGCTAAGCCCTTTAGATGAATCAAAAACGAGAGGGACGTACTTTATAATCTGCTTGATCTGAGGTAATATGGTGGTCTCCATTGTGACACTGTGAGCATTCAGCAGGTACAGCTTGAAGTCGTCAAAGAACATCTCGTTGCCCTCCTCATATCGTCCGTAGTTCTGGGAGTGCTCCTTCTGGATGCAGTGGTTTGTTAGATGACTGGTCATGTCCTGGAGGTCGGAGCTGTTGTAAGGTTCTGACGAGGTCCGCAGTACACCCTCTCGATATAAATAGATGTTGTATTGATGGTCTACTAATACCCAGCTCCTAGAAATAACGTGACATAAACCATAGGAGTCTCAGTTACCGTGTGCTGACAGACAAGCGTGTCCACTGCTGTCTTAATGTTAACGTCTTACCTTATGTCAAATTTCCGATGTCCCGGCTCCAGCAGTAAAGGTTTCTCGAGGTACTTCTGAATGACATGAACCTGTCCCTGATTATCAATGTACTCCAGCAGCTGATTAGCATCATGTGATATTAAAATACCAGCACCTGTTTTAATAAAAAAGCAGTCTGTTAAACTGCCTATTAAGTCATTTATTACATCCACAAAATACAAGTGGTAAATCACAGGAAGTCAATAAGCTAGTGAAAAGGTGATAACATATTTATACCTTTAGCTCCTGAAGAAGACTTGGCTATCCAAACTGTTCCTTCTCCGTTTTCTTTTTTAGCATGATAGGAAGCCAAGAAAACTTCCCTCTCGTCAGTTTTGGGATTGTTCTTCAGATGGCTGATACCATTGGTAGCTGGAGCAACAGGGGTGTTGAGATTAGTTGGATAGATGACGTAGGATTCTGGGAACCAGCTACAGGAGTCGGACAGCTCTGGACTGGTCTTTATTAGCCTAATAGTGAAGAAGGAAAATTATTAATTAATAGAATCCTCTTTGGATAATCTACCTCCGTATAAGTGCATTAGTAATACGAACGACGCCAATGAATTGATTTTACATCCACCGAGACAAATACACACTTGACTAAGGAAGCCTTTCTGCAAAGCTTGTCTGCTCCCCTGTAGTAATTCACCAGCTGCACCAATCCTGGTTCATGACCTGTGAAGTCCAAGTGGAGACATATATTTAAACACCCAGATGTGCACAATCAGAGCAGGATCTACAGTCACAATAGCTTTCTCGTCATGAGTGGGAGGACACAGATTCAGTTTCCTGTGTATTATCAGCACACGCGCTGAAAAAAGAAACACACACTTTACCTAGGCGTCCAAAAGGCAGTCTGTTCCTTTCACCAAGCATCAAGTTAAATCTGGGATTGTCTTTTTTCAGTCTCCTCCATTGCCCAGTTGAGAGGAGGATTTTGGAAACTTCAGCATAAACAGTGCTGTTATCGTCCCGGGAGACAAAGGTGTACATCTGGGCATTCATAATGCTACGGTAACTGTGAGGAAAAGTCTATAATACAACGACTGAATACAACTTTATCTATCTCGCTAGTTGTTGGGCTGTCCGGTTAGCACTGCAGCAGACTGACTATTCAGGGTTATCTCCTCTGACCGTGCCATGACGATGAGTCAGTCATCTCCAGCCCAGTCTTCCTGGTGAACTCACACTGGCTCAAATTCAGAGGCTCGGCTTTAACGCGTGTTTGGACAAAACAGTAGAACATGCGAAGCATAGCCATTTCATGTTTCCCAGTCTTCCAGTGTCCTCAAAACAAGGGTGTGACTGACTGCTGCTACCGGCTCCTGGGGGTGGTGCCGTCTGGATTATTAAACATCCCGTCTCCGATCTCGCTAACGTTACAGCTAACGGTCTGCGACCATTTTGAGCAGCTATCCAGTAAACATTCCTACTTGCTCGTCTAATATACAAAAAATTTAATACCGGAATATAAAAAATACGTTTACCCGCTAGCTAGTTGGCTAAACAATATCTCAAAGGCAAACTATTTGCAACCGGCGGCATGTTTTATTCTCTGACGTTCAGCAGCACAATCAGAGTGCTTCGCGGTTGTGGGTAGTGTAGTTTACGTATACGCCAAGGACACGGGTAGGTTATGTATATTTGTTTCGTGATTACAACTAGAGCTACTATACACAACGTGTAATATAATTTCTATACAAATATAACTACTTCTAAAACGATTTAGGTCAAATTTTTGTTTAGGAGTAAAATTGAAAAAAGCACGCACCACATCTCCCAAAATGCATCGCGATAACACGACAGGTCAATCATTATATATGTTTAGCGTTTTACGTCCACAAGATGGCGCGGTAGACCTCGCTTACGAGTTAGCGAGAACTGATAAATATGAAAATCATAGCACCGAGGAAGTAAGTTTTCAACTCACATAAGCCGATACAACTCTGCGTTAAGACTACCTTGAGGGTTATAGTCAATATTAATTAATGGGCACGATTTACGTCGAACAAAGCGCTATATTGAACTTGGTGGTTAATGGAGTACATTTTATTTGTGTTACATTATGGGTCTCGTTCCAATAATTTTATTACAGTTGTATGCCTTAGCTTGGCCTCAGTTTACTGTTCCCATTGCCAACCTGACGCTGTTTTTAAAATTTAGATAAAAGTAACATCGGTTCAGTTTTTGGCTCGGTTTCTACATTTCACGGAAGAGACATTAAAGTCCAATTTAGAGTAGGCAAGAACGAGTTGGAACGCACCCGGAAGTCGTACTATAGAGGAAGTAACTGGTGGCGGGAACGAATAATCAGCGAGTTAAAGTGCGGCAGCTTTCAAGTTGAGTCAACGTTATAAAGGTTCAGTTTCTAGCGTAACACACATTTACTCGAGTAACGATATAAGGACGAATAGGAAGATATCAGCCATAGTAAGTGGCCCGCTGTTTGGTGTGGTGTGTTTTCAATGAACTAGTAGGTTCTAATTATGCTGCAAGATTTCCCTTCCAGATGCAGCTGTGTTTAGTCGTGGCTGCTAGAAAACCTCCTGGTGATGAGTGGGGTTTTGGTGTCTAACATACAGCTTGGTTGTGTGGAAACGAAATGCTATGGCTGCTAGACATGCATGGAGAGTGTAATGAAGAACGCTTTGGATTTACCTTTACTAATGTCCCTGCATCAGATTCTCCTGTTTGTCCAAGAATGTAACATTATGTGGTGCACCTATGCGTCAGAGTTAATGTGTGTCTTGGAGCTTATTGAGTTCATGTATTTTTAATAACTTTTATCCCCTATCCTTCACCAGGCTGGAGCAGGCCAGGCATGAGTGGCGCACACCTGGACGAATGGCAGAAGAGGTCCTTTGACATTTCATCTGGCAGCTGTACACCTGAACAGACGGCCGATGCCTACCGGGCCCACATCCTCTCCATTCAATATGCATGGGCAAACTCCCAGATCTCTCAGGCCGGCATGGCCAGCCTGTTCAGGACCTACTCGGAGCGGTATGCTACAGTGCTGGACTCGGATGACCCGAGCACGGGGCTAAACAACTATGCAGAAAGTGCACTGCATCTCGCGCGCAGTCAAAGGAACTACAGCGACAAATGGGAGTCATCCCTGACAATGGAAAGTGTGCTGCAGCTGCCCTACGTGCAGAAGATGATTCTGACAGAGGCAGAGACAGAGGTTGGAGGTTCTCTTGTGGCACCAGCAGATGTTGATATAACTGTGGGACAAGACAGCAGAGGCACCTCCCACTGTGCTTCATTTACCGGTGTCGGGTCAGAGTCTGCTATGTTTAAACCCATAGTACCCCCACAGCCCAAAGCAGAGGTTAACAGCACTGCTAGTTATCCTGCTGATATTTGTGCTGAGAGGTCAAGGGTCTCTGAGGGGATCTCAGGTAATCAAAAGTCATTCACACGGCTTCCAGCTCGACCGCAGTCTTTGTTTAGTCATCCTTCTTTAGTTCCTCCACAGGGAAACCCTGGCCGTCCAGGTGGCACACAGAACTATCAGTCCTCCTGTTTCCCTAACTCAAACCCATCGAAGAGGAAAAACTTTTATAATACAGAGGTAGAGGATGGTGGCAGTGGCTCACACGGAGGTCAAGCAGGCCCTGACCCTCGAGTTGGAATTAACTTCAAAACAGCTCGTGAGCAATTTATCATTGATCAACATAAGAAAAATTCCAATCATCCTCAGAGAGGTCCGGCTGCTGGGATGGCAGCAACTGTGAAAAAATCTCTGGGTGCCAACAGGCCCCGGGCTGCCTTCTCAAAATTTGTGTCACCCATTCCACGACAGGAAGAAGACGAAGCTGGGGCGAGCCGTAGTTCCAGTCAGGAGCCTCAAATCCTGGATGAGCGTTTGAAAAACTTTGAGCCAAAGATTATTGAGCTCATCATGAGTGAGATCATGGACCATGGGCCTCCTGTGGCCTGGGATGACATAGCCGGACTGGACTTTGCCAAGACCACCATAAAGGAGATTGTCGTTTGGCCCATGCTACGGCCTGACATCTTTACCGGCCTCCGTGGTCCGCCCAAAGGCATCCTATTGTTTGGTCCTCCAGGAACGGGAAAAACACTTATAGGAAAATGTATTGCTTGTCAATCAGGTGCCACCTTTTTTAGCATCAGCGCATCATCGCTCACGTCCAAGTGGGTGGGTGAAGGAGAAAAAATGGTGCGAGCCCTGTTTGCCATTGCCCGCTGCCACCAGCCCGCTGTCATCTTTATTGATGAAATAGATTCATTGTTGTCCCAGCGGACAGATGGAGAGCACGACTCTTCACGTAGGATAAAGACGGAGTTTTTGGTTCAGCTGGACGGGGCAGCCACTGCAGCCGAGGACCGCATCTTGGTCGTGGGCGCCACCAACCGGCCTCAGGAGATAGACGAAGCTGCTCGTCGTCGTCTGGCAAAGAGGTTATACATCCCCCTGCCTGAAGCAGCGGCCCGCCAGCAGATTGTGACGAACCTCATGGCACGCGAGAAGAACCAGCTGAGGGAGCACGAGCTGGAGAGCGCGGTAGCAGCCACCGAGGGCTTCTCCGGAGCAGACATGACTCAGCTGTGTCGGGAAGCAGCACTGGGACCCATCCGCAGCATCCAGCTCAGTGACATCGCCACGATCACTGCAGATCAGGTGCGACCAATACTCTACAGCGACTTCCAGGAGGCACTGAAAACTGTGCGACCCAGTGTCTCATCTAAGGACTTGGAGTTGTATGAAGAGTGGAATAAGACTTTTGGTTGTGGGCGGTAAATTTGTGTTGAATGTTCTCACTAAGAGGGTTTTCTAAATTAGTATGAAATCGTTTTCCTGTTATGTTGCCCACCCCTTTATCTCCAGTGAGACATTTTAATGCCTTTACAACCATCCCGATGAGTTTCAGTATATTTACAGTGTATTAGCTAATTGACCTCAAAAGCCTTTTATAGCATGTAGTATCCTGAGCTGAGAAAGATATAACATAGATATATGTTACTTAGAGACCAAATACCTTTGCTTTGCTATAGCTTGTTTTAGTTACATTACATTGTCACGATATAATTTTTCTCCTAATAAAGTTTTGCACAGTGCATCGTATCTACAGTTATGTTTGTGTTTTAGAATTGAAACAAAAGCAGTGTTAAGTAAATCTCTAGTGTTTTTTTAAAGATCTCTATTTGCACATCTCCATAAGTTTTTGCCTACGGTTTTTTCATCCCGAAATGTTACCGGTCGGGATGTGCTAATATTGGCTGTGGAAGTTGAGCAACACAAAGTATCCTCGGTCTCATGGTTAGAAAAGCCTGAAAACTTTGCTGTTGCTCTGCAACCTTCCTCTTAGCGATTAAGACAGCAGTGAACTCTACAGAAAAATCTGTTGGTGCAATACATCCCTTTTATTAGACAATAAGTGTAAGCTCCATAATGTTTGCGTGGTGTGGATGCATACACGTCAACTTATCTGCCCACTCAATCTCACAGTTAACACTAATAAATACAACCGTCAACCTTCCACACTGCAGTGGAAGGTTGTGTTTTTATGTTGCCTCAGTCATGGTACTGATTAACAGATTTTTATTTAACATTATTAATGGTTTTCACTCACTGCTCATTCATGCACTCACACTGAAGTGGACCATTATAGATTGTGCATATGTGAAATTAAATTCTCATGTAAATTTCATGAAACAATCTTTGAAATCTGGATGACTATAAAAAAAGAATTTCATTCATATTTCATTTTTTTGTCAAGTCCCTAATAAATATTTCAGACGTGTGGTTGGACACTGTATTGAAACTTTGTTGAATTAGCCAGCAGTGAGAGTAGTCAAACAACCCCCCCCTTCAGGCGTCTCTGAACACGGGGACTCCTCACAGCTGGACTGGGACAGATGCACAGAATTCCTCTGGTGCTGACGAGATCCGTAGAGTATGAGCTGAAAACGGTGCCATATGGTATAAGCATGTAGCTCAATTGAACTGTGGCTGTGCAACTGGTCAGATGTGACCACTGTTGCACAGCCGCGTGTGGACACAAACATTACAGAGTATAGTTTAAAAAAAAATACTGTATTGCCTAAAGGTTTTTTGTAATTCAGTACACAGACATTTAAAACGGGTATAAATAAATCCCACCATAGGGCTCAATAGAGAACTGGCTTTATATATATTTTGTTACTGTCAACAAATTCTGTAAAAAGACCAAAACCAGCAGCAATTTGTGTCCGCTGACCATAACCCCGAATCTGGTCAAGTTATATCCATCTGTTTGAACACGGTACACTACAATAGAAAGTGACCAGCCTTATCTTTTACATAACACGGATGTGACTTATTCAAACGGATCTATGTTGCAGGTTTCTAGAGATCAGATATAGACAGTAGTGGAAAAAGTACTGACTTTTGTAAAAGTCAGTACTTTACTAAACACTATACTAAATAAACTGAAGGTTGGGATCATTCCTCCTCATTTTCATTAAATCAAATCCTGTTGCACGTATGAGGAATTCAGAGGAAACGACACAGCATGTAATCTAGTGTTATGTTCTATTTTGGGAATCTATGTGCGCAACATGTAATCAGGTGTCATTTATAGTTATTAGTGACTGACCTGTTAAAACAACATGAGTTTGACTGCAGCTGTGAATAACTAGATCTGCTGCTGTTTTTAATCACACTTGCTCTAAATACATCAACCCTGTCATGTTAAATTATCTAAAAATAAGATACAGCTTTTTCTGAAGATGCATCTTTACAGTGTTCTTTATTAGTCTGTAACATTTTACTGGAGCTAGTTAAAACTAGCTTAGTCCAGTGGTTCAAAGTGGGTCACAAGACAAATACAAGGAGTCATGAGATCAATATTTGACTTCTATGAATATATGGCCGTATAATTGAACTACCTCCTAAACTCCTAAACCTATACCCCATATACATGTAAAGACAAGTAATTAAATAGCATTTTTGTTATTGTAACAAAACATTCTCCCACATGTGGAGAAATGTTACTAGGGCCGGCGACTAAATCCACAAAGTTTGTGCTGAATATTCTATTATGGGACAAATAATGAAAAAAAAAAACAACCACGAGTAAAAACCTCTTGTTGGATCCTGTTAACAGCACAATTGGATTTTGTTAAAGCTGATTATTGACTTTTTTAGTCAGCTGGCTGAAAGGGGAAGTGAGATTTGGGATTCTGGCAGGGTTGAGTTGGTTGGCCGGATTATCCCTCTCATGCAAATGCCTCCCCGGTTGTGTTTCAGTCAAGCATTGGGGACTCAGCACTGGCCACAGCTGTTTCCCATTTCTGCAAAATCACACAGCAGCCATCTGGACGAGGCTGTCGCCATGCAGCGCCACCGAGCACCTCCGACGGCCCCGACTGAACCTCTCCAGTCAGGCCTGGCCCTTTGAGCCCCGGCCCCTGCCTTCTGCTCCAGTGGCTGATCGTCTCGGCCCCAACTCTCCGCTGTTTCTCAGAGGGCCAGCCGGACACTTCAGGTTCTGGACATGGCATCGTTGTGTGTGTGTGTTTTTAGCTGTAGGACAATTTTAACACCAGTGTCTCTGTGTTGTAGGTTGATATTCTTTAATCTGTATGTTTTACATTCTTAGGAAATAACACAATATGTGTGTGTTATACTGTAGTTGTTAAATTGTGGGATTTATAAACACAAAACACTGAAGATTAATATTCTGTGCACAAAGTCTGGACAGTAATTTGCATCCGCACATGGTAATTGTAATATTGTAATGAAAGACGGGTCATTCCATTCTCACTATATATTTTCTTTCTGCAGTGTTTTGTTGGGTATCTTGTACACAAATGTCAGTCATTCAGTCTTTCTGACAGGCAGGACCGAGCTTGTTTTGAATGGTATCTGAACTTAATTATTTCACAAGGTTCGGGAGTGAAATGAAATCTCCTCATCTCTTTAAAACTCCCCATTAGCACCGGGAATCATTCGCTTGAGTCTGACCCTAATTTAAACAAATAAGAGTCATTTTAATGTGGGTATTTCCATTTTCTAGACAAGTCTAGTGAAAAAAGGCAAATACAGTATAATTAGCATTTAACTATTATGTCTTCCCTCATACACTGTAAACAAAACAAAAATGTCCTGGTGCATATATAAAATATTCTTTATTGATACTTTGCAAGCATAAAACTCAATTCAAATGTTTACTTCTATCGTATGAGTTAAACTTAGTCGTCAGGTACAAAACAAAAAAGGCCAGGATAACGTTTTCTTAGGGTAAAACCAAAAATAGCTTCCAGCAGCAGCAGTCATGTTTTCACCTCAAATACATTAAGTACAGTTGAACAAAAAGAGATGCAGCTTTTATTAACTACTCTACAGACAAACAACAACCACCGTAATAAATACAAAAAACAGACAGAGTGTAAATGTGATATAAATAATATGTAGGATGCTACAAATGCACGAACAGGCTGGATGTTTGTAACGAAATATGTGATTATCTACAATGATTGTTACATTTTTATTGATTGCATTTAAAATCAACATTAAAGTGGGTTTTCCTGAACTGGAAACAACTGCACAATAGAATCTTTCACTGATATTTCGGACATCTCAGCGCAGAGATTTGTAAGTGAAAAGATGGGAATAATATCTAGTGCAAAACTAGACACAAATTTCTGCCCGATTTTCCCAAAGTAAAGTCACATTTCTTTATTTTATACACGTAGCAAGTGGCACAGTAACTCTGCTGTGTCGCTTCACTCAATATTTTATTCTTTTTACGTTTTTAGTAAGTGTATGCATTTTTCTGTGTTCAACAAACATGCCTACTTTGTATAAAAAACACGACCTTCAGCCAGACAGTGTATTTACATTTTGTACTTTGCATTTACTGCACTTCAGGTGCTATGAGTGAGTGTGTTTGGCATGTTTTTTCATATATACACCTGTTTGTCTGTGTGGAAGCGAGTGTGTGCTCAGTAGCGATGCTCCCCTCGTGTTATATGAGAGGAGAACTCGTACCGGTCTTGACTCCGGTGACCGCAGAGGTTGCACTCGAAGGGGTCTCTGAAGCCGTGGCAGCCCATGTGAATGGTGTACATGACGTGGTCCAGGAAGAGAACGCGGCAGTGTTCGCACCGGTACGCCCTCACCTGCTCCCCATCAGCCGTCACCACCTTGAAACCCTCGGAGGCCATCTCCATGCTGGCCCGAATGGCCTCGTACTGCCTCTGCTGCTCCTCCTTCACCAGAGGGAGCACACCATTCCTCACACCCGAGGTGATGTGGTTGGTCAGGAAGATGAGACCAGGGGCCGCCCCACCTGGGCGATCCTCGTTGTTGCTCTCGGTGTCAGTGGAGTCCTGACCGCTGTGGCTGGGTGAGCCGTCCTTCTCGCTGGAGGCAGATTTTGAGTTGGAGAGCAGGAGCAGGTTCTCAGCTGCACTGTCCTTCGCTGACATGCTGTGACCCGTCCCCGTGTGGCCCTCGGATGCAGGCTTGTGGAGGGGGTACATGGAGCCGAGGCCCACATCAGAAGAGGAGGCTGGAGAGGTCTGAACCAAAGGCCGAAGCGACTCGGCCCCCAGGTAGCTGATGGCACTGTTGATGGCCTGGTCAATGACGTGGGGCTGGATCAGCTCACCTGCTCCTCCGTCGTAGGAGAGGTCTGACAGATGTTTGTCACCTGAGGGCCAGAGAGGGACAAGAGCAATGCAAAGGTCAAACTTTAATAACAAACTACATCCTTTGTTTTCACCATCTTGATCTGAGCCTGCTCCTCCTCTGCAGCTGAGTTATTTTTTTTTGTATTTGTAGTGTGGTATTAGCATTTCCCCTAGCCTCTTAATGTTTGATTTCAGTCCTTTTTGCTATGCAGATTATTAGAATTTGTATAATAAAAAATGTATAGGATAAATAGAGAAAAAGACTTGACTAACATAAGTTAACTAAATGAAAGGATAATTCCTAATCCAGGCTGAACTGCAGATGTAAAGTTATTTCGGTTCTACTGCATGCATTTTACAGAGCCAGGGTGGCTAATGACAAAGCAAAACTAATTACCATAAACACACTGCAGCTTGGCCTACGCGGCTTTCATATTTCTCAGCAACACTGTAACAACACTGTATTTGCACAAAGAAAGCAGCCCTTACCCACAAACTTCTGTGGCATAGTGCTCTTACGCTTAGCTACATTATTAGCTAGTCTGTCTAGCACCAAGGCTCTGTCAGATCCCGTCTGGCTTAAGTCTTCCCTCTGCTCATTCTGGTTGCTTTCTTCCTTTACTACTGGAAAGCAAGACAGAAAAGTAGATTTCAGAGTCAAAGTGGTTTGAGTTTGTCCTGCTGATGATCTTTTCCCTCACAGAGCACAGAGCGGACTGTTCTGACACATGTGAAGCACTTGGTCTGTAAATATAGTATTCATGCTCACAGATCAAGTATAGATGTGTTTCTTTGCTTTACTGCAGAGCATCCTGCACATTCATTGAATTCACGACTGAAGAGTATATATGCACACACGCGTAAATTTGTACTTACTTACAGCATGATTAAATAGAAGTATTTAGCTCTGCATTTATTTTCAGCACGAGCCTGTGTTCAAATGGAAATGACATGAGTTGATTTTTCAGAGCAGTTAAAAACTGCAGCGTTGTCAGCGCAGTACACTGCTGCTGCGTGCATGGCGAGTCCTGCGCCCGTGGTAAAGTAGGTCATCAGATTTGGGTAAAAGTGCATGTGCATGTGTGTGTGTGTCTCATAAAACACCAACCTGTGTAGATGCTATTCTGCAGCCCCATACACTGGAGATAGTTGTGACACCGCTCCTTGTGTTCCTCTAAAGAGCTGCGCTGTTTGTAACTCCTCCCACAGTAAGCACATTTATGGGGTTTTCCAACTGCAAAAAAACCCCATTATCATTCATCAGAGCACTTTAATATTCAACGTAATGGCTGATGATAGTGTTTAAATTATCCTTTTATTTTATTTCGTAATTATGATTGAACCTTGAGTTTAGAACAACAAGAATTTGAGTTTTTAGTTTGATGGGAACAGTTAGAAAAAATCAGTTTTCATATTCAGCATGAACCAAGACTAAACAAGAACACCACCTACAGAAAACCCAAGGAGAAGGTTGGGCTGACAGTTCTGCCCAAACTGTTTGACTGACAGATGATCCTTGGGAAGTCCGGTAAAAACAACTTCACAAGGAAACTTTTTTTTTCTTAGTATGGCATGTTCGCTGGGGGGAATTTAATTACCCTCAAGTGTTAACAGTTTTACTCTTCCAAGTTGATGATTCATATGTAGGCTAACTTAGCTTCACAACAACAAAAAACATTTAAAAGAAAAACATCTTACCAGGAACTATTATTCCTTGATTGGACTAATAATATAAGTAAACATAGACAACCTCAGTTTGCAAAACTTTTGAGTGCAAGCTTGGTTAAATCTATATAATAATAATAATTCATACTTTATTGATCCCTTTGGGGAAATTGTTGTTTGGACAGCTGCTAGACCCGTGTCTGTGCTACTAAAGGGTATCGGTGTCCTATCCAAGGACACCTCAACAGTTTTCTACCTCCATCCCCTCTCCCCACCTGGTGGGACTGGGAATCAAACTCTCTCACCCTTGGGTTTGAAGATGACTGCTCTACCCACTGAGCTATCATTCCGCCTCGCGATGCTTTCATTTTTGTAGACGTAACTGTTTTCTGTTCTATGTGCATTTGCATATTTGTTGAAGTCTAGATGTGGGGTGGGATTTGTAATCTTGCTGGTTATCCCGTTGCCTTTCAGTTAAACTATTCAGAGCAGGTTTTTGTAAGTGCACTGTTTACAACCAAACAATTTTATTAACACACTTCTGCAAACTATTTGCAAAAAAAAAAGTGACACCATATCTACACCCTGTCAACTTCCCATTATATAACTCTGAGTTCTTGCTGTTGACGTGCTGCACTGCAGAACATGTCGTGCTTCTTGTAAAGGCTTCCACCCAGTTTTCCTAGAAGCACAGAGGTTTGCAGTGTGAGATGATCTTGGCGTACTCACCCGAGTGAGTGCGTAGATGTCCGGTGAGGGCGTCCCTTCTGCGACAGGCGTAGCTGCACAGGTGACACTTGAAGGGTTTCTCCCCAGAATGGAGCTTGATGTGACGCAGCAAGTTACCCTTCTGCGTGAAAGAGGCACCGCACTGGCTGCACTGGAAAGGACGTTCTCCTGAGGGCAAGAACACAACAGACACATCTCACTGTAAAGAGGCAAATGACAAGAGAAAGACAAATCATAGAAAAAAATTTAACTTGTATATTTTACTGGCACCCAGTTTGATGTCATGTGTTCATGTTTTTGGGTTTTCTTTTTTTTTTTTATTGTACTACGCTCCTTAATCTCACCCTGTTCGATCTCTCCACTTACAACAATAATTGCACAAAGTCTTTTCTGTGAGGATGAAAAGGTTGCTGCTGTGGGAACCCAGGGTCACTGCACTACAAGCACACCATGCGCCAGAACAAGCCATATGATAGAGAACGTCTCCGGGGCAGAGAGTGATCCAGCAGCCTGTGGGAGGGTTTCACAGCAGAGTGACACACCATCTCTCCCTGCTCCCCCTGCCCCACCGACTTCTGGCACTCTGATCGAACAAGAGCCTTTCAGACTCAGCCTGCCAGTTCTGTAATGCACCATTGCCTAGGTCAATTTGATCTGAAAATCTCATTTTTTCCTCTTCTTCGTCTCTAAAAAAAGAGCGGCACATCACAATGCAAATTCAGCCTCATTTGAATAAAGCGAAGGAAACACTTTGTTTTGAGAGCCAGTCTTCCTGATCAGCGCTTCTGGAATAAACCAATATCCAGCCTCTCCGAGTGTTGTGGCATTCTGTGAGAACGTTTTAATATGGCATTTTCTTCAAAGGCCCCCCATAAAATAAGAGTCACCAGTGAAGCAGCAAAAATATATAAAAAAGGAAATTCATTAAAAATGCATTTCAGGAGCAAAGACTCACCACAGAATATTTCTCTATTTAAATAGGAGGCACTTCATTATATCTTTTATTGTACTTTCTTTCGCATTTACATTAGTCTAGTGTTCCTTTCTTCCATTTTGAGTTTCATTAGTTTCTACAGCTTGACAGTTAAGTGCCTTTTTCAGAAATGTTCCCCACCACTGGTTTAGCTTCATTACAATAGAATATCAATTCTGAAATTTGAAAAACTTTTAATAGGCAGATAATTGTCACCTCTTGGAGAGTGCATTTAATTGCAGCAGATATCCTGTTTCTCAACTGAGGGCATGTTTTTTTTTTTGGACCAAGTTTGCCTCTGATACTTTATCGCACAATAATTTGATCTGTTGCTTGTCATGTGGTACTTCAAAGTCATTTGTCGATGAATGATAATGAATACTAATGGTAATGCTCAAAGTCTATTTCACGCACGATAGGAGGGCCTACATGCAAACTGCAAAACACAAGCATGCAATGGCAACTGAGTATAAGGGTGACTGCAAACATTTGAACAGGTTTAAGTTTATTTCTAAGATTCAATACTGAGGTCTAAAAACTGCTGTATATCCAAGAAGGAGCCACAGCAGACACCTCCCTCCCCCTCATCCATTCCCTCATATTTGACAGTGAACATGGGTGCAAAGGAAGGGCAAGAAGTATTGCAGGTGGCTTACCAGTGTGGCTTCTTTTGTGCACCATCAACACATTTGGGCCAATGCAAACTATCCCACAGATATCGCACTTGAGCTTCCCGTTGGGCAGCCGGATACCGCCGGCCGAGGAGAAGGCCTTGGCTTCGGGGCTCGGCTGTGAGCCGTTCACCTTGGCCCCGGAGGCATCAATCACGCGCAAGTCTTCCGCGCACTCCTCCTCCTCCTCCACGCCATTCATGTCACAGGCCAGCCCATTCTCCTCATCACTGCGAGCCTCAACTTTAATGTTACAGGCTGGAAAAGAGGGCAGGGGGGGGCCACGGTTTAGAATACGAGCATGCTGGTTTCATGAAGTTATAAACTGTGCTACAACACTACAGACGGGCAGTTTGTCAGTGTGATGTTGAGAGTAACTTCTGATGTGCATGAGTTTTTCTGCCTGTCACTTACAGTAGATTGTTCTTAATCATATAATTTCTTAAATTTATAATATACAAAATATGCACAATTACATGCCTCTTCAGCAATTCAGTGAATCTTTTAGTTATGGTTGATTCTTATATTTTGTGGGCTTATTTTTGTGGCCTAACTTTTAATCTACTTTAATCTGCTGTGATTTGCAGCTATGAAAGTGAACTTAGCTGAAAAAAAAACTATGGCCTTTGGCTAGCTTCATTAAGATTCATGTAGCATTGTGTCAATATGATTCTGTTCATTCCCTCTTGCTTCTGTTGGGATAGACATGGTCACAGCATTACTGCTCCATCATAATATAACAAAACAAACCTCCTTCAGCGCACAATATGCCACATTCATGTTTACAGGGATGCTCCATCGAAATATCAAAAACTCCCCCCTTCTATTTCAGGCCTTCTTTGTGAATTTGATTGACAAAAAGTCAACAAACAGCAGATAGGATCAACCCACAGCTGCACTTCTAATCTGAACACTCTACTGCTTATAGATTTCAAAGCAGCAAAGAGTATTTTACAAGGCTACACAGGTGGATAGCACGTCTACAGATTGAGGACGTCAGTGATGAGATGAAGAAACACAGATCATCTCACACCATCGCACTCTTGGTGAAAAAAATGACAGCAAGATAAACAGGAAACAGAGACACAGGAAGCAGTGTGAAACTAGGTACGACGGCGGTGTCTATCATAGCAACAGAGTGCAGTGAGCACACAGATACATTCACATATATCTTTTTCACCTTCTTGTTCATTTAGCAGGGTCTTAACCTGTTGTTTGATTTTTTTTACTTCCAGTTTTTATGCTACATGACAAACGAGATAAATGCCGTCATTATTTGTGACGTGCCGTGCGCTGAAGTGTCCTCTTTGTTCAACCTCTGGCTCCCTGTTATCCTACCAGAGAACACGAGAAACGTTTCAGAGAACTGACAGATCTTGAAAGTCCCACAGCTACTAGCCTGTGGTTTGCATGTCACAGTGGCAGCCTGATTTCCCCATGCCTCTACCTCTGTTTGTACAACTGAAGAGGAAGAAGTGGAAATCATGAAATATAGGAATCTATGGAAAAGGGGAAGCTTCAGAAAGAGGGCCTGTCTAACTGAAATACCAAGAGTTATGGAGAAGTGACAGAAAGGGAAGCACGGGAAAGGAATTGTAAAACAGCCTGTAACTGAAAAAAGTTTCTTTTGTTTCCTTCTTTTTTTTTCATAAATCCCCTAATGAACAGACATTTCCCATAGAAAACAAGAGGTGGAGTTAAATGTAATATGTTTCAGTAAAGCCTCACAAGGTGTCTATGTTTCTCATCATCATAGTCACATAATCAGATTGTCCATCTCCACACACCCATGTTTCATGCTGGCTATTGCATGTCAAGCTCAGTAGTTCATGCTGATTTCTTATTTGACAAATTCCCCTGGTCTTTGCTGAGCAGATGTGCAAAAAGACAATCACCGTTTATAAGAGCACAATAATGTGTTTACTGTGTTAAAATGCGAAAGCTGGAGTTGTGCTGACCTGTGTACGAATGCTACCAGATAAACTACATCCATCTCTCCTTTATCCTAACCGTTTTCTTTCTGTGCAGCGAGGCGGGAGAGCCGGAGCCAATGTGTAGGAGGAAGCTGGAGTAGCCGGAGAGACCTCACGCAGACACGGCCACACAGAAAGGCCAACCTTATTACACGTCCAAAATATAGCTCATTACAAAATCTAATAATAGAAATCTAATATATGTTTACACCAAACTTTTATTTCACTTAGTGGTCATCAACATTATGTGTTTTTTTCAGTCACACTATATTCTTTTAGTTAAACTATATTTTCTATAGCTATTTAGACACCTGTTTTAAGCCACTGTTTCTTACACCCTGGCAAATTTAACTTAAGATTTACCCTCCTTAGTCTCCTGCTCATAGTTTTCGCAGAGGTGAAAACGTTTGCATTGAGCAGTCAGAGGCACAACTTTTCGAGACGTATTGGACACATGTTGCAAGCCATGCAGGTTTCTCTTTTCTCTGCATTTGCTCTCACTTGAACCACCAAAGGTTTAAAGTCAGGCATAAGTACTTTGATGGTGACGCAAGTGTCAGAAAAAAAAAATCTGCTGCAGGGAATTTTTTTTGCAGCAAATCATCGAGTTTGCAGGTATTTGCATATCTCAGAGCTCGAAAGCAAAACTTGATACGCGGCTACACTATCCTCCTTGTTTAATTTACGGTTTTAGCCGCAAAACCTCTGCCTGTCACATTTTTCTGGATAGCTAAAGCGCCTTTCGTAATCAACGCCAACAGGAAGTTGGCAAATGTAAAAAAATAATTGGGCTTTATGTGAAAATGCTCACATAATGTGGCCATTGAACGAGAAATAATACCTACAAGGCTGTAAATGGAAGTGCGCCCCCTTATATCAACACGCTATTAATTAGCTACACTCCTGCACGTCCTCTCAGATCTGCAAATGAGAGGAGACTAGAAATTCCTTCTTCACAGGGTCCCTGATACGTTGTTATTCTCCTTTGTTGTCCCCGGATGGTGGAATGACTTAAGAATTTCCCTACATATCGTTCTGCGTATGACAAAGAAAATCTGAATCTAAAATCTCAATCCGACTTGCCCTGCTCCATTTTCAGATTAGTCACACACACACACATTCACAGAAATGTTCTAGCATGTCCTGTATCGTGACAAGTTAGGCCTTATCAGTTAGTTTGTAGTAGCTCCGAATTTACAGAAACCGAATGGTAATTGCTCGTGTCTTCTGCTTGTGTGACACTTTGGATAAAAGCATCTGCCAAGTAAAGTCAAATAAAAACAAAGCATTCAACAACAATTTAAACACCAAAGAAGTACTGTCGTCCCGTGTTCTCTCGAGTTATCAGCTGGCAAAAGTTAGGCAGAAGTGAACCATGAACACTGTGGTGCCTCCTCACTTCTCATGGATATGGGGAAGTTGTGACTATATTGGGAGTAGGAACAAGGCTCTCTACTTTATATCATGTTTGTCATGGTCACACATCCTGATTTGCTTGTTTTGGGAAGCAAGTGTCAGATCACAAACTAGACAAACAAAATGGATCGCAATAAAATGGTTATGACCTAGAGTGGACATAATCCTCAGGTTACAGGTTGAGGGGTGACGCAAAAACAACCGACTAAAAATGTAAAATGATAACATTAGTTAAAGAATAAATAATCAAATAATGAACAGAGATTTATTGTAGATATGAAGTTAGCAAGCGTGTTAGTTTGGTAGCGTGGAAACACAAGGAGCCTGCTGGAAGTTCCTGTTACTGACTACCACTAGTCAGTAACTAGCTCTCAGTGCTTGAAAATAACTCTGTGTGCAAGGTAGTGGAACCACATGTGTTAAACCACGCCAGCAACACATTCAACACGATTTGCAGGAACACCAAAAACAGTCTGCTTTCCCCCCCTCACGCTGTTTTTTTTTTTTTATTATAAACTCGCCTCCAAGTTTTCGGGAACTAGACAGCTCAGTCTCCCGCTCTCTCTCTCTCATGTCTCTGAAATAGCAGAGGCTCCATCTGAATCACTGAAAGTGAAAGAGAAATCTTTTTCACTGGGACGTCGCGAAGGTCGCGCTGCCTTGTGACTTTAACCAAATGCGTCTGCATAGTCATTTTCAGTTTAACTCATTTAGTATGACAATCTACTCAGCAAACAACGTTAACGGCAAATCTGCAAAAAAAAAGATGACAAAAATGAGTTTAACATAGAAATGCTCCTTATGTTATGAGTCACACGTGTAAGGACTGCAGCTTTGTGAAGACGCAGTAACAGTGATGATCCCATGCTGCGAAGACTTATTTGCAACAGGAAACAACTTGGGTTTTGAGGTTTTAAGCTTTCGATACTTCTGAGGTCCTGTGTCCCACATATAGTACCCCTGCTTTTTGGCCTTTTTTTTTTTACAGAAAACTGAGCAACATATGATCCTGGGTGATAAATATAACTCGTTTGGGCTTTTATCACAGACGCAGCGATGCATAGATGTACCAGATACTTGCACTTCCCTTCTTTCGCTCTCTGGGCGCTTTCTTTCTGTCCCTATGTACACACACATGTAGACACACACTGATGTGAAGTAATTGTAAAGGGAATGAACAGAAACTCACACGTAGTACGACATAGTCTGACAGGCTGTGCCCTCTTTACAGACTCGTTTATCAGCCAACTTAGAGGAGATGCACAAGGCTGTATAAAAGACATTTGCACTGTGTTGCATGCTGGCACAGAGATATTTCTGTATGACAGCTCAACAGTTAAACAGAGAACATTTGTGAGTAAGACCGTGTGTGTGTGTGTGTGTGTGTGTGTGTGTGTGCGTGCAGGTGTGTGACCTATGTGGTGTGGTAATGCGCTGATCTCTCTTGAGCTTGGCCCTGTTCCTGAACTCTTTATCTCCAGGAGTGTTGAAACTGTCTGAAGGCAAGTTCTTCTTAGGAAACTTTTACACATCCTATTTCAGTTTCCTCCCACATTTTATTTTTGAGTCTGTTTTGAGCTAATCTTTGCCATTATCTAGACAAGTGGAAAAACGGTGAAAGGATGGTCAAATTTGAGCTGTCATGCTTACTTTGTTTTTATTATTTTCACACTTGAGTAAAATTATTTCTCATTTAACACCCACGTTTCACAAATTTCACTTAAAAAAAATCCTTAACTCAGTTGATTAGTTTTACCTCTTATGCATCTCCCATTTGGAATTATTTTTTAGGTCCATACATAATAATCATATTAGTTAAAATAATAATCAGGTAAATTAGTAAATAACTAATTCATATTGTTGTCATGTAAAACTGACTCGCTTCTAGAAAAACAATAATTGTATCACCTTAAGTATTTCCTATATTTATTTGTAAACCACACATCTGAGTGTATGGAGACTTGAAATAAATATGCACTGCCAACATGAAGGCCCCTAGCATGTCTCATCCTTCTTTTCACCATGATATTCCCTGGCTTGATCTACACAAACTCATATCAAGGCCACATTAGCTATTCCTTAAGATTCGGCCTATTAATGACATGCAATGGATCAAAAGGGGTTTTTTTTCTACCTTTTCTGCCAATGACCTTAATGTGTCTCTTTGCAGCTTTAAAATAATTTTTCCAAGGGATTTGGAACAGCAAATATGTCCCCTTAGATGTGCATGAGATATAAAACACGTTTATGCTGTTTTATAAATGTGTTTTGCTTTTGATACTGACATCACCTTCATTTAATCACTTTACTTTGGTGCTCTGGGAGTGAATACTGTTGGGAGAGGCACTGCAGTGCTTTTGATTAATGTTCCCGCTGCTCCGTGGGATACACTCAACTTAACGTAGCAATCACACACTCATATTAATTTACTCTCATGTTTGACAGACATCAGTGAGGTTCTGGCCGGCAGTGGGTTTGTTTGACGACACATAGTCTCGTACCTTTGTCTCCTCTGTTGTTCTGCTGGTGGGTGGAGCTGGCTGACAGATCCTCAGGGACAGCCATGGGCTCCTCTGGCTCCTCCGATGCTTCGTTGGCAGGGGGGCTGTGTCTGCCTGGGGAGACACACACCAGCAATCACCCATCACTCACCAGTCGACCCCTCGATGTGTCTCATTCAGAGGAAGCAAAATTACCTCTGGGTGGAAGTAAGAACCTGTTTGTGGGCCTATTGTATCTACTTTCTGCACTCTATGGCTCAATCATGCAGTACGTAGTGTGTTACCTGGCATCTGGGCCATTTCCTGGGCCTCCTCTGTCTCCATGCGGTGCAAATACTCTAATGGGGGAGAGATAGAGATGTAGATGTGTGTAAGTTTAATCAACTGAGGACTGAGGAAACAACATTATAAAAAGCTACAGTGGACTAAAGGGTGTATTTCTCGGCGTGACTCCGTCACCTCAGTGAGATCACTCTTGTCACAGCTGCAGACACACCACTGTCCCCACATTACATTACAAAGAATTGTAGACATTTTCATTACAAGTCTGACAGAGAGACCTGGAGAGTGGCTTGGCTCCAGTTGATAGGGCCGACTGGTAGCGCACGGTTGCTGGGAATGGGCTTTCAGACCACATTTGTTATTTATTGTTAATTTCCTGCCACGTAATCATCCAAATATGCAAACTGACTGCCGCAAAATTAAGCAGAAAATTAACTGGCCCCAGGTCACCGAGGATGCGGGTGTTTGCCGTGCCCAGCTGATCAGCGCTCGTGTTCTCTCTAATTTACTGAGCATGCATCACTGAGCCCGCGGCCTGAGCACAGACGCATGTAAGCCACAGTCAGAAACAAAGAGAGGGAGGGAAAGTGAGAGAAGAAGGAAGGAAGAAAGAAAGAAAGAAAGAAAGAGAGAAAGAAAGATAGAAAGATGTAGAGGCAAAGAAGTAGATAGCAGTGGGAGGGAAAAAAGTCAGAAGAGCAAGTGTAACAGGACAGTGCAGAAAAAAGAAAAGAGACAGAAAAGCAGGCCGAAAGAAAGAGAAGTTCTCTTTTTTTATTTTATTTTCTTTACCAAGATGAGACAGTCAAGTCCAGAAGCAATCCTCCGGCCAGGGCTGAATATCTGAGGAGTCACCAGTGCTCATGGCCCCATTAATAATGGATGGCCCTCAAGCTTGCAGCAGATGGGCCCGACAGCCTCAGCCCCAGCTCCGCCACTTCAAGAAGCCCTTGGTGGGGCTGCTGCCCAGTCCAAGCAGCCACACAGGGAGAAGTGAAGCTCCCGAAAATAGCGAAACAAACCCAAGGGAAAAGGGGAACCTACGCCTTCTTGTTTTACTGACAGATGGCTCCACACATTTGGAACAAATAGTGGGAAGCAACCGGGGTGCTCTGTCGCAACTCACAATATTTTGCGGAGTCAAGTCAGGAGCCCAGCGGCCTGAAGACGCCCAGGATGCCAGTGTCAGCGGAAGGAGGGTGGAAGGGGGGCAAAGGTCACTGATGCAGATGATTTGTTGAGCACAACACAGGGGTGTTGCGTGTTACTCTGCTGAGCTACGACTCTGCAACGCCGTTTTTCAGCATCTGGAGGTCGGGGGCATAGGGGGGTATATTCTCATGTGCCCGTTTTTTCTGGGCAGATGGTGCGAGGGGAAACACGGATGTGTTGGGGGGGGGGCTTCGACAGAGATAAAAAAGAGAGTTCCTACAATTACCCACAGCATACTTGCGTGGGCATGTGGAAAGTAAGGTGCACACCGAATATTCAGGAAGTAGCGTAAAGTGGATGAAGATCCGCGGTGGGCTTTTTTCTTACAGTAGAAATTACTGTCACTTTCAAATTATTTTATTATTTTCAGTTGTATCTCGGTTTCTTAACAACTCTCTCTACCCTAAGTGTTATAATAATTGCAGACACACAGGGAGTCTCCCGTTTACTTCGTCACTCTTATTGCTCATGTTCTGGTTGTGGATGTTGGTTTGTGAGCCGGGGGCAGGTGGAATTTTTCAGCCAGTAAAATGGAAGTCTCAGAAACGACTTCAGAGAGACTTGTCAGCGCTCAGGGGGGACTGGAAAAGTTTTGGTCGCAGTACGTCAAGTGAGGAGAGGCAGGAAGAGGCTTGTGGGTTGACAGAATTCTCGGTCCTCCTCTTGTGTGCATGTGTGTGTGTGTGTGTGTGTTTGGTGGATGGCGGTGGTGTACTGGGGGGGGAGGGTTAAAGGCGTCTACTCATATTGTGAGGTGCAAAAGTTACACCAGGGAGCAGGGTGGAGATGAGAAACAACGAAACCGTTAACAGATACTGTGGACCACACCAGCAAAGTCTGGATACACATGAGGAAGCGCAAACACTGGTGGGTATATGAACATGAGTGCATGTAAAACACTATTAAAATTAAAACTAAATACAGAAACGTAAGGAAGTACTGAAAGTAAGTACTGAAAGTAAATTTAATTCCTGTAGTAAATCTAATTTTTATTTTAAAAACGACAAATATCCAAACGCTCTGGCATGTTGGGATAAAATGTGTTGACCTTAAGGAATTTGTTTACCATTAAAATCCAAAGTGAAAGTCTGATTTGAAAGCAAAACGGCTGCTGTTTAATATGTTTTGTATGTTTCTGATATCTGATTTTTTGGTTGCACATAAACATGTTAAAGCGTTTCAATAGCTCAGTATTAAAATAACACAGGAGTGTTACTCTGCAGCGCTGATGCAGTCATACTACACATTCTATACCGCCACAGTACGAGTGCAGATTCACGCTGACCTCACTCTACAGGCACAATCAATATGACTCATAATTCTAAAAATCTCTAATCACACACTCAACAAAAAGTTTCCACCATAGGCAGTAACTGAGAAGACCCACCGGTGAAAACATCTCAATTCAGAATTTTCATTCCCATGGGTTTTGTGAAGTTGTGGGCACCTTCTTATCAACCATGAGGAAAAGAGATTATCCTACTCTGCCAAGCAATGCGGTGCATGGTCACCTTTGTTCACATTCACATGGAGATTCTCATCAGTAATTCATGAAATGTATGGCTGTAAGTGGGTAGATAGTGTAAGCGAGTGTGTTCTTGGGGTGAGGGGAGAGTAAAGGTGCGCTGGAAAGAAGTTTCCTTCATTTGCATCTGACACACTTCACTACTCCGCTATTCAGACAGCACAATCATTTTAATAACTGTCTGTCTTCCTCTGCTACCCCCCCCCCAGCCCTCCCCCACCCACCCCACTTCTGTTTCTACTGACAAGAAAGCTGATGTATCTGCAGACAGATTTGCAGCACTTTCAGCACTTCTCTTTCCAACTGAGATATGAAAAAGTCCTATTTGTTTTTAGTTTCAGCGCCTGAAATCAGTCAAACTTCACAATTGATTGTTTTTGGTAAAAGTTTTTGTTGAATAATTTTTATTTATATCTGATTTTAACGAAATTACAAAGTATTTCACTTCCCTTAAATGTGTTAAATGTGTAAAAAAAATCTATTTTTACTTAACTTTACTTGAAGTTCAAATGTCTTCCTACATGCTAAAAAACACAGATGATATAAAGCAAAGATGCTGCCTCACACGTGAACAAACATGAAATGTGAACAAACTAATGACTCGTGCACGGTTAAAATGAATCCTCAGTCTGTTTGTAAAAAGCCTCCGGGCCAGCACACATTTTGTTGCACAGGTTGGACTTTTGGGTTTTGCAACGCGTCAAAAAAAAAGAAGAAAGCACTTTATTTCCTCAACAGTTAGACGCTGAACCTTGCAGGGTTTTTTTTGTCTGGGCGTTGATGAACATCTTTCCACCTCAGTGTCAGCAGTGTAAAAAGTTTTCACCAGTCCTGCCTACATTTGTGCGTTTACTCACTGAGACTGTGGTTCGATCAGGTGAATACAAAGCTTTAACGGTATGACAAATGATCACATTTATCGATTATTAATTTCTGAGACGAGCAGCGCCAGGCGACGCGTACTGATTTCCTGTATGAGCAGCGCACAAGTTATGGCACATTCGGTTTGTTTTTTTTGGCCCCTGACAAATGTGCGTCTTAATCAAACGTTTACTGGTTATAAATATGAATTTTAATATTTTGTAAACCTTGTTTTCTGAGGGACTATGTAAAGTTTGCTGTTTACGCACATCTGTTGCAACAGGTGCCATGACAGGAGTGTAAAAACGTGTCAAACGGGTTAAAATTGTAAAGGAACAAAATGATAATAACTAGGAAATCCTAGAAATTAGGTTAGAATTTTTACATAGATCTAAATAATGGTGAAATCATTTATCCAAATGTTCCCAAAAGAAAGAGACACATGGAAAACGGGGAACATTCCACTATTTCCCTTAAATTTCAGTACGCACCAAAACGAACAGCGCAATAAATTCCACATTAATTTCTAAGTATTGGGTTTTAAAAAGTCGTCTGGTTTGTTAATCCGCTACATGTCCTGCGCCATCACAGAATTACGCGCACTAAACGGGATCTGATGCTGCGGCGCACCTGCACCGAAACTATAAGGAGAGTCTTTTCCAGCCAGGCGCAAATGTCTCCTAAAATGTTCAGAACTAACTATTTCCATTTAAAGGTCTTGACCTAAGCTCTGAGGTTGGCGTGGAGCTGAAAAGCGCGGTTGAAGTCACTTTACCTGCTATTCCTTGAGTTTGCAGTATGAAGTTCTTCCAACTCTCCCCGGCTCCATGTGCAGAAGGTCGCAGCGCCGCGGCGGCCCCATGGAGCTGCGCCCTGAGTCCCTCCCCTCTCCACTGCACTTCCTCGTTCCAGCCCAACATGACTATGTCTCTGAGCTCGACTGAGGCATTTTGCTTGCTTTTATCCACAGGCCGATTCTGCGGCGGGGAGTCGATCCACCGAGCCTTTGGCACTTGCTTTGTGCCGTGCCAATAAAAGCTGACACCCAGTAGACCATTACTGGCAGCCATGCATGAGATGGGATGAGGCGCGCGAGGAGAGTAGACCATTCATTGTTTATTTATTTCATTCTCACAGAGGAAGCTGATGGGGGGGACTCCTCACTTGCATATTGGACGGCTCCCCTTCTGTCACCTGTTCTGGCACGCCGAAGCAGTCCATGAAATAAACTCAGCTGTTTTCTTTCCCACATAATGAGTTTTCTTTCTCTTTAATGTTTCGTCTATTTGACTTGATTCTCTTGTTCTTTTAACATTTAACGCTGCATTTCTTACTGTTTAAGCTGTATGTAAATTACATCTTCCCTGTGTCAGTGGCTCAGTCCTGCAAAAGCTCTTCATGCAGATTTACATTATATTTACTGAAATGAACTGAGGGTTCATCCAGACATTAAGTCAAAACCCATCCGAGATATTTTAGTTTCAGACGCTTCCATCACTATGAGCTCCAGAAGACTTTTGCGTTTGACGTTTTGCTGCAGTGTCAATCATCTAGATTCAAAACTGATGCACAACAGCAAACATAAATTAGCAGGCCATCCCCACACACTGGGCTCACTGTGGACAAATAAGAGGATGAGGTACGGTAAAATGATTCACCTCCATTCCCTGTCCCATCAATCATACTCATTCCGAACATAGCATGTAAAGAGTGCACTCAACTGTAGCACAGCAGCAGCCACATACCATCATATAGACCCTTTAATGATGCTTAATAGCTACTTTCCAATTTACTTATACCAGTACAGGTGTCATTTCCGTGTGTCGTTGAAATCCAGAGAATCACGTGTCCCCCGTATGCTGTCTGAGATTATTTAAAAGAAATACAAATGGTGAATTAATATTGATGGAACCTTTAAATAAATAATGAGTTACACCTCCAGTTTGGCCAAAATAAGTCACCTCTCATTTTCAGATATGTTCTGTCATTATTATCTCATATGTGTATCTGCTGGAGTGTGCTCTAATTGCCGCATTTCAACCTAAAGTTTGTACTGTCAAGGTAGAATTTCTTGCTCCCTGCACTGTATGTATTAACTGCTTCTACTCAATTTTCCCAGAATACGTAGTTACACTCCACAGTTCTTAATTCACGTCTTGTGGCTGTTGATCCCAGTGTCCCCAGGCCCCACAGACGGCTCTTATTTCAGGAGAGGCTGTGTGTGCTGGATTGCTGAGTCACCTTTCGTGGGACGCTGCCCTTATCTCCTAAGAAGCACAACATTCAGGCAGTTGGTTGCAAAAGGAGGAACTTTGAGCAGGAGCGCTGTGGCCTGCTGTGTCTTCACGGCAATAGTATGGATTGCAACAACACTCACTGACTTCCTCAAAGCCCCACACTCGGCACTGCCTCGTCTGAAAGGTCAGAGACTGTGGTTATTATGACATGTGCAGGTATGAAAGAGCAGCCGGGCGGCGAGCTCCTGAGGCCACACAGAGGGAATGCTGGGACTGAAATGTGACACAGCGCTATCAGTGAGCGCAGAGCTGTCTGATCATGACTGGGGTCTTCCATGAGCCAAAGATACTGTCCTGCTCAGTGACACAGCAGCTTTATTCACAGTGGGGCTGCGATGCAAACTACTGTAAGGGCAATGATTCAGTCAACATTTTAGAGAAGTTGCTGCAGAGCAGGGATCAATATTCACTGCTGGCTGAGTTGTTGATTATCATCCTAATGTCTAACTTCTACAAAACATGCAAATTGTTACTGATCATGTTACTGCCCATTTCTGCAGAGAGCTTTAAGGTAATATTAGACTCTTAACTCTGCAGCATTTATATTATATTATGTTTACGAGCTATAATCCCATCCCATACACATCTGCAAGGCAAGCTCCACCTAACCCTCTGCTGCTCCAGGTTAATCCACAACCTGAATCAAGCCATGTTTGCAGTAATTAATATCATTACCTGGCAAGTCGCAAAACATCATCAAGCAATGTAGCCGCTCGACTACTGAACAATAGACTCTGACTGGTTCCTATTTCATGGATCTTTAAGCAGTATTCACTGTTTCACATTTGGAAGCATGAGCAGCATGTAGCCCTTAATTGGTTTCAACACCTTAATAAGTCAAATACGTTCAAGACTGATAATCACATTAAATAGTCCAATTTATCTAAAAAGTCAATTGCAAACTGAGAAACTCTCTTTCTTTAGGAATGCATTATGCTGTGAGGATGTCAGAGTAAATTAAATTCCCCTCTGCACACTAAAGCATCAATTTCCTTATGGTAATTATCTGCTGGAATAGACGTGTCACTAGTAGGAGTCAGGCATGCTTGACATTTAGCCTTTTTATGGAGAGGCGATGGGTAAAAATTAAGATGAGGAAAAGGAAATTAATCTGCAGCCCAGGCAGGCATTGAGAGATCCTGCTGGATAGTGGCTGAATCAATCATGATGTTTGTGAGCCTGTTTTGAAAAGAAGCCAGTGATGAGATTCAGACCACAGTCTGGAAAATCTGAGGAGGAGGGGGGGGGGCTTTTTTAGCAAATAGAGTTATGATTTCTAAGAGACGCGTTACTCAGTTATAATGGGTCTTAATCACACACAACAGCGAACAGCGTCTTAGGTCCAAGTTTTAAGGAAACAGTTCTGGGCTACGTTACATTGGTTTCTTGCTGAGTGATACATGAGAAGATTGATACACTCACGTCTCTATATGCTAGTTATGACCATAAGACTGTAACACGTTGACTCGTGGGATTCAGAGGCATCCGTGGGTGACTCAAAATTTATATTTTATATAAACATGGGAGAAAATACGATATTTGAACATAAAGATCTGTTTCAAAATGCATTCTCTATGAGAAGCATGTGTAATAATCTGCCCAGTAATCAGGTGGAGCACGTATTATATTATATTACATATTTATTCATATATTAAATTACTCATATATTAAATCTACACAAATGGTAGAGGACACCAGATCAAGCCTATGAGAACAGAACAATCAGTAAGCAATGTGTGAAAATGTTTTTGCTGTAGACGGCAAAAATGACTAAGATTTGGTAGTTCAGTGACTTAATAAAAATCTGCTGCCTGACTCGTCAACAAAAACAAATATAGTATCTAAATCACTTATTTTTAATAAATTACATGATAATTATAAATGTTATCTTATCTTTTATGTCTTAAAATGTGACAGCCCCGCTTTGGATAGAGTCAAGTTAACCCATCTCTTAACAATGTCTATGCTAAGCTAGGCTAACTACCTTTTTGCTGTAGCATCATAAAAAACCTAACAAGCTTATTTTTTATATTGAATATCTCCAAAATTCCGAACTTAAAAAAAAACAGTAGTTACTCTTAAAATGCATTGTCGAACCCCAACCTGTCACACTATCATTTAATAATGTTTGTCATTGTAAAAAGAATCAGTCTGATAGATGTCATTCACCGACACAGCTGTTCGATGTTCGCAATCTAAAAGGAGGATTCACTGTGAGGCAAAGGAAAAGATAAATCCTAACAAATGCACAGTGATGGTGTGAGTTCTGATTTATTACAAATGTTTCAGACATGAAGCTTAGTTCACTGTTAATTGTCTACAGTGTTGGACAGCAGTTAACTCCTATAGTAATTAATGTGCTACAGGTATGTGATCACCATTTTTAACAGTGTGGTGTAATGGTTTGCATTTTGAAATGTGCGACATTAATTTCAATACAGTTACTATTTGCTATTACTCTGATAATGTGAAAGTCAACTTGTACCACCAGGAGTGTGATAAGGGCAAATATAAATGACCTGGTCTGGAACATGCAGTTTTACTACAGCTGGATTCATGCAGATTCGTTTAGATGTAAAGAATCCTGGACCCGCATGGTCTCACTTTGCACATGTTACAATTGAAGTAAAGTAACAAATTACTTAATTATTAAATGTGATTACATCTAATTATTTCATTTTTTGTTACATTTTTCACGAGGTCTGCTATGAAACCTGTAAAAACAGGTGTACTTTCTTCTGTAGCTCTTAAGGGAGTTTTTATAGAGTGAAGATGAATGATGTGTGGCATTATGGGAAGTGTAGTATCCAACATTTCTGCAGTTTTACCTACATTATAAACTCAAACTCAGGATTCAGTAGCCTCTGCTTCTGCAATTTTCACTTTTCTTTTTAAATCACGTCTCTTGTGAGACCCCCAACACCACTATATGTCTTTACAGAAAATTCTAAAGATGCACCTTTAATAACAAAAATATCAGTTACATGAGCTACAGATTAGAAAAGTGATCGCACAACCTTAACTCCTCACCAAATCATCGGTGTGTTCTAGCACATATCCTTGTTAAATGTGAATCTAAACAAGCTATAGATGAAGAGAAACAGGAAAACCAGCTCATCCCTATTTCCTGTCTAAGCGTGAAGCTGCACAAACCACAAACATAAAACTATAGCTGGCAGACACTTAATAATGTTAAGCTGCATCACAGTCACATCTAGAAAAAAAAAAACGGTCGACCTCATTTTTAATGTCATTTGTAGACTAGCCTAAGTTAATAACAAAATAATACAAATACCACTTCAGTTCTACTAGCTACAGTTGATGCTGGTAAATATGTAAAACTAGTGCCATAAAAACATGTTACTTCCCTCAATATTTCCTCAGTTTTGTCCCTTTCCTTGCATTTCATGGCAGAAAGTGTGTGAACTAAAATGCGCACACACTCACAGTGATTGAGTGAGTGAGTCAGTGAGAGAGTAAATGTTTAAGAGGACAATGCCAGCGCTCACTACCCAGAGTTAGAAAACCACTCATCTAAATCAGGGAAATTATGATAATGGGGCATCTCATTATTCTACAACTCACTCCAAAGCAGCCACTGACATCACATTAATATAGACGTATTCATATAAACAGATTGGATGGCAGAAAAAGGAAGCTGACACCTTCAAAACTTTCTCATCTGCTTTGTCTAATATCTGCTCGCGTGTTTGCGCGTGTGACAGGAAGCGCGGGTCTCAGGAAGGGGTTGCATGGGGTCGTGGTGGTCACCATTCTGGACAGGGGCACAGTATGGCCCACTGCAGAGCTCCCTGATTTGTGGATCGCCCTGTAAATATATGCATACATTTGTCATTATATGAGTCATTTTGGATACAAAATGTTCACAGTGAGGAAATAAATGTATGACATACAGACTGACACTTTAAAAATACCCAGAGGCACTTGTGTAACGAGTGAGCCTTGGCATAAAAATCCTGAGGATGTCTAACCGTTGCAGCAAACAGTTAATCAATCCAAGTACTTGTCTTTTTTCGGTTTGAGGAAAAAATATGGGAGGCCAGCCTAATCAGCAGAGGAAACAGATCTCAGGGTGAGTCAGGCACCAGGAAAATGGATCTGGGTTGTGAAAAACCACGATTACCACGAGCTGCTCTGGATTCAGCCATCTGGAGATGCCATGCTCCAAAAGCCGGTAAAGTTCGCTTAACTGGGGCCCAACTAGGAAACAGGTTTACACCTCCTTAACAGACAGCCAGCACTCCCAAAGCAGAGGGATGTTTGCTCTGCACAGTGAGGTGTGTTGTGGTGCTTGATATTTTCATTCAGGCAAACTGACATTTCCCATGCGGCGCTGACTGTTAAACCTTTCTTTAAGATTTATTAAGAATTTCCTGAAAACATTTTCAGTTACTTTTGATGCCAGAAATGTCATGTAAAATCTCCTTTGTTTTCAAGATTCAAGATTCAAGATTCAAAACACTTTATTAATCCCAGAGGGATAAGCCTGGTCTTCTCTCATTATATGTTCTGGTCATTTTCTCCTCAGTTTTCCAACACTTTCCAGTTTCCATCTCTTCCGTTGTCAGGACATAATAGTCATTTTTTAACTGCGTCAACATTTTCAGTTACCTGAAATTCACTAACTTACCCAGACCCCCCAAAAAATCAAATATAGCTTCAGCAAAATGCAAAGGTTAAATCTTAGAAGTGATGTAGCTCCTAGACATACAGGTGAAAAAAGAAAGTGTAAGCGATGGAGGACAGAATCTTTCACATAAATCTCTTTAAATATTTTGTGGCCGCTTTCCTCATCATCAGTCGCTGCAGGAAAACACAACGAGGGACGTTTATGCTGAAAGACCTATTACATCCACTCGATCTGATTAACGCCGACTGACGAGGCCTGATGAAGTGTGTTAGTATTAGATTCCCATCACAAAAGAACTGTGGATTTTGTGCATTACATCCCTTATAAGGCCTCAGAGAAAGGTCTACCAGTGTCAAGAGGAAAAATCAATGTTCCTGATAATTAAATGTTCATTCATTTTAAGCCAGAACCTCACAGTTCTCTGTGCCTTGTCGACTTAGACAGGCTGTGCGTGTTCGTGGTGTGAGTACGTACATTATTTATATATTTTAGTGTTTTTTTCGGTGTAGTCTGTTTTGAGTTTGTGTGACTCAGACATTAACATGATTTTTACCATGTTTGTTATGATAGTTTACCAGTTTACCAGTTACTGGTCTATTTTCTGTTTTATTAAAAACATATTTTTATAACCTAAATAATTAAAGGTTCCAAGTATATAACACAGTTGAAATCAATTCACTAAACGAAGCCCACTCTAGTCTTGGTGTTAAAGGTGGAAGAACAACAACAAAAACCTGAGAACATCTGCAAAGTGAAGTGACACTATTCCAGGATCTGTCAGTGGTGTGCATTAGACCGCCCTCCAGTGGGCATTTGTAATAGTTACTGCCCCATGTCTTAAACCCAGATTGACTCATGTGTATTGAGGTAGTGAGTAGTAGGAGAAGGTTAGATGGTCACAATATGAACAGAGGGTAGGTAATGGTTTATTTCGCATCGTAAATGGTCCCTTAATGGTTTCTGTGAAGACTCACCCAGTGGCACACGCAGGACTGGGGACAGCTGATCCTGCAGCACCAGCAACCTCAGAGTTGGCATAGGCCGCCTTGCCTGTATAACCGGGGATGGTGGTTCGGCTAGTGGAAAAACAAACTGTATGTCTCAGCATGTGCTCTGTGAGTTCCCCCAAATATTTCAAGTGCAAAATAAGTGTCAGGATAGAAAAATGAAGGTCTGGAGACCCACAGTGAATGAACAGTGTGTGTGTGTGTGTGTGTGTGTGTGTGTGTGTGTGTGTGTGTGTGTGATGAAGATGTGTCTCACTGCGCTGTGGGCGTGTACGGAGGAACGATGCTGCGCTTCAGGGTTAGTGGATTGAACTCTTGATCCCTATTGTCAATGTTGTCCATGTTCCAAGAGCCGATTGTGCCGCTGCAGATGCAAGACAACGCACACTTAAAGAGGTTTGAGTGCAGTTGTAGAGAAAAACATGCTTGAGAATTGGATTCACGGCCTCGTGCGGACGTATAGAGTATATTAGACATTTGTGGTGCACTGAAACATGAAGTACTTACGTGTACAATGGGATTTGACCTGACCTAGGATTTCCACTGCAGCTGAAAATGAAGAGGAAGTAAAACTGGTGTAAAACTGGAGAACAGTGTTAAAATTACTCCTGCTAACACGTGTGTGGAGTTTCTTCTATATTGTTCTAACTTCTTTTTGAGAACTTACAATGATATGGGTTTCTTAGCGTAATTCCTTGAGCGGAGCTGCTGTCTGTTCCACTCAGCTCCAATAGACTGGAAATAAGACAGAATCGACGCTGTGACCCTCACTTAACCGTGGAAACACCCACACACGCACATGTTGACATTTTCATCACGGGACTCTTTAATATGAGCTCTTTTTTTATTGTTTTAACAGATCCTATCAATAGATCAAAACCAACAATGTTCCAGTTCATTTCTCAGTAGTTCCCCATATCTCCAGCCTGTCTGTGGCCACAAGCTTCCCAATTCCAAATGAAGATGTAAAGAGGTACACGTATGGTTTCATTTTTCATTTCCTTAAAACAGCCTGCCAGCCAGTGTTTGGACATCACTCCAGCAGAGACTTATTGTAATCAAGGAGCAAGTGGTTTTTAATGTTTAGTTTGTACTGTTACGCGGAATAAAAAGCAATGTTGAAAATGATTTTCTGTCTTTGACGTGACATTGTTTAGACTCCTCAAAACCAGGGTCAACTCTGCTGCTTTGTTTGGAATCAAAATGTAAACATGTTATATTTGCACCTTGCGTCACATGTTGCTGTACACGAGTTCCCATGCTGACCATCAGGTACTGGTAATGTGTGCTGTATTCATGTTTGCTCTCACCTGCCACAGCTCAGGTCGCGTACTGTAACGCCTCGATGAAGATCGTTCACTTACAGGATCTGCCAAACTCTCCAAGGTTGTATCTGCCTTTAGGCAACAAGGTAACTTTGCATCCCGAGCAACTTCCTCAAAACTCCTGCGAACGATCAGGGAATTGTGCCCATTAAACACGTGAACTGAGGTTCTTGGCTGTAACTTGATTTTATAAAGCGATTTGCTTTTATTTTAATTCTTAAAAGCACAAAGTGTGTTAGTCAGCCAATTAACTGAGCAGCTAATTCTTCCAGAGGGCTTTAACCTCAGCTGCAGTTCTCCTGCACGATTTCAGCGAGCAGCAATTAACACAACACGCCTCAGTGTTCCCCGATGGTATCACTGAAGCACAAAATCAAACGTATTCAATCACAACAAACCTCACAGCAAAAAGACCACAGCTGTGTGGACTGGACCACATGAGTTGTATAGAAAATAGTCTTTTTTTTTTTTCATTAATGAAAGGAAACAACTTAAAGCTCGCTGCGTTCTGACCTCTGGGTTGCAGACGTGTATCTGAAGCATCGAACTGCTGCTGCGGTGTCTGTTGATGGTCTCACATCAGGAGAGAAACCATCCTCCTGAGAAACAGATCATCGTCACTCTACGTGATGATTTTATTTTGATTCATCATCACCCTTCAGTTTAAATCACACCAGCTCTGTGCACATGAACTACTTCATTGCATGAACCTGGATCTTCATTCTTCAGGAGTGGCAGTCTTCTCTGTGTCCCCTTGTGTTTATGTTGTCCTCTCTCTTTCTCCCTCTCTGCATTTGCTCCTTTTACAAATTGATCTCAGAGCATATATGAAAACTTTAACCTGCAGGTGGTGCTAGATTAAAAGCCAGGAGTTTTTCTTCAGTACTTATTTATATTTTAGTCTGGACTAGTGGGCTGACCAACAGAATGTTGTTTAGGTATGTTAGCAACATTGGCCGCTAACATACCAAAAAACACAAGCTGTCAGGATGACATTAGTGAAGACAAAACTCTAGATAAGCTCTCTTAATCTGCATGACTCAGTCCGACAACTTGATGTCTTTACGCATCAGTGAGCAGCATTGTGTTCACCACTCTCCTCCCAGCACCTCAGACTGCTTAAATACAGGCATCAATCTAGTCTCTATTCACCAGACAGCACTGCACTCTGCTGTAAAGTCATAACAACGTATGCCAACGTAACAATGATTAACATGTTAGCCGACTTTGAAACTAAATAATAAAGCACGATTATGATCTCAAAGTGAATACCTGCCCGCTGTTACAGGGATGCTTTAACACATGAAAGATGTGTTTCTGGGATACTCATAATTAATAAATGAGTGATTATTGTAATGTTAATGTAAAAGCACTGCTGAAGATTAAATGTATAAATCAGTGAGTGTTTGTGCCCAGTGCTAAAAGAATAATACATGCATTTGTATTTATTTATTTAGTTTCCACAATATATATATATATATATATATACATACATAATATTGTACTATTATTATCATTATTTGTCATTTTATCACTTATAGTTCTATTATTATTAAAATTTAATTTCCTTATTTACTTTGCTTTCCTGTTAATATTTTAGTAACAATAAAGCGCTTTTGTATTGTGCCTTCTACTGTTCCTCTTCTTGTGTGGCCGTAACAAGTGCATTTCCCCTTTGGGGATTAAGGTGTTATCTTATCTTAAAACAGAAACCTGTTTGGATTTATACAGTATGTACAGTACATGAAAGATGTGAACGCTAATGAGTCAATAAATATGTGGTTTTTGAGTTAGAAAACAAACTCAGTCATCACCCACCTGAGGTCCAGAGCGTTTGTCAAGGAGACTGCTGCTATGCAACGCTGCTTTAGTTGATGTCCTGAGCGACTGTGGTTGAACTTTAACTGGATTGGCTGAACCTTGGGATGACACAACAGCAATAAGGTCTCTGAAAAACAGGTGAATTGTTACCTATGATTATGCACAGCGGTAAGTGCTCTCAGTGCCAGATGACCCTGCAAACAGGCTCCGGAGCAGAAACCAACCACTGGTCTCTGTTGACCCCGTTGTCCGTGCAGCCCCCCATAAATTGTGTAAGAAGCAGGTACAGAGCATGCAGCAAATTGCAGAGTAATTACACAGTATTTTGCCAAGAGAAACCGGTACTAACTAGCACTCGTGTTCCTCATTATTACCTGCCCCAGGGTTGTGGTGTGTACGTGTGTTTGGGATAATTTAGTTAAACAGAAATCAGAGCAACATGAACATATACTATCTGTCAGCTTTTGTTTCCAAACAGACTCGATAATTGAACAGTTTTAGTTTCTCAGCTTTCGCATAGAGATGGTTCTGAAGAAGACGTTGCAGGAGGGTGCGGACATGGGTGGGTGTGTTCTGCCTGTTTGTGAGAGAAGATCAGGAAGACAAACACGTCTGTCACATCTCATCACATTGTTGACCGGTTTGTGGAGACTGCAGGTGCGTTGTTTAGTCCAAATTGCACAAAGAGGTACTTATGCTGGCCTGAATGCGTGTTAAAGGCTGTCATCCGTCATCTCACTCCTGGATGGGTTAGATGACGATGATAAGCGTTTTGGAGATTAAGTCCCATTAAGGCAGTGAGCAGGGAGAAGGACAAGAGCTATGTGAGCTCGAAAGAGGTGGCTCAGTGCTTGTCGAACAACTCTTTTAAACTGGAATCGCTGGCAATCTCAAAGAGACCGGTAAGTTAGTGAAGCACCAGTTCTAATCAGCACTTTCACCCAAGCAAGAAAATAACACGTACCAAGACTAAACCAAAATCCCAAATCCTCCCTTCAGAAACCTTTTTTCCAAACACAAGAGAAAGATCGCTTCACTCCCGCTGAAGATAAGAATCCAGAATCCATTAGGCAGAGAGACCATGGGGATTTACAGAACCAAGGTATATGAGAACAGATGAGGCCCAAATAAAAGTAAGCAGGTCGAGTCACTAGGAGAAACTCAACCAAACAGTAGATCAGGAGCAGAGTCCTCAAAGGATCGGAGACAATGACAGTGATGGCTTAAAACAATGACAGAAACAACAATAGTAATAGGAATGTGTTTGCACCAAGCAGAAGGCAACAAGCCGACAGAGTGACAGGTCTCTTGAGCAGTCACAATCAAAGGTCAATTCACTTACCTAATCACCAGCAGACAGGGAGACAGACAGGAAGCAAAAGCATAAGGCAACAGGTTATCAAAAATGAAAGCGGAAATAAAGTTAAAAACAGATCGAACTCGGCTTCAGGGCTGATCCGTGACATTATCAAGTGATGCTGTCCTTATCAAAACTAGACAGCTAACCTTTCCTTAACTATTTATTAAAAATCTGTCTGTAAACCTGCAATAAAATCATTCAGAAATCAGTATAAAAATCACTGTATATTACTTAACCACCAAACTCGTTCTGACCACGAATTAACTCAATTTGTGACTCGCCGAAAAAACATTTGTATTGTGAATACTGGTAACATCACAAACCGTAACCAAAGTTACGCTGTAGAAGGATGTTTCCTTTTTGTTTGGCAGAAGCACTGTGTTCTTTATGGCTCATACATTTTGCGTCTGCAAACGATGCTGCTGTCAAAGACCGGGACAGAGCATCAAGGCGTGAATGTGCACACAGTGACTGACAGGAGAGATGTGTTTGCTGCGTCTTTTTCATGCGAGACAAAGAAATGCAGGAAGTTGGCCTCTTTATAGCAAAAATACAAAAGGCAACGGATGCAAGTTTTAATACCAACAATATTTCCAACAAATGTAAATACATTATGTTATTTTACCACTTAAGGGTGCACCCAGGATCCTGCCGGAGTTCCAGGCCTTATCTTCATTCAGGTCTTTAGAGAAATTAGAAGTATTTTGCAGCCTCTCTCTGAACCCTGGAGGCACCCACAGAGCAGAGGCCACATGACGGGAAACTATGAAGGATCTTCTACCTTTGACTCCTAGGTCCACCTCAGCTCCAGCGCTCAGCTGCCCACAGCAAGGATCCAGCAGGACAACATCGTGTCGTAACGGAGCCAGGGAGACATGCTCAGCTGGGGGGTGCGATCTAGAAGAAGGAGAGTGTGCTGCCTTGTACAGGCCGGAGTTCAGCCGTCTGATGGCATGTAGCTCTGCGGAGTATGTCCTGGAGGGATCCACAACTGTAGCCACCACTGCCAGTGAAGAAAGTGCAAATAACTTCTCTCTGGGATTAAAGGTTTTGGTTAAGCGCCAGACTGAGATGCAGAAGGTCACAGGTTCAACTTCACTTCTAGTCACTCAGGTGTGTCCCTGAGACACCCAGCGCTAGCTCCTTGTAAGTCGCTTTGGATAAAAGCATCTGCAAAGTGAAGTAAGGTAAAGTAATCTTGAATCTTCGGTGTGTGTCCTCCTCTGTCTGTTTAAGGAGGTCATTGATCCGGTGTTACCGGTTGCCAGGGACGGTCTTTGTTTTGCTGCTCAGATAACATTACTAACATGCAGAGAGGCCACATGACCTGCGGGCTGCAGCTCCACATACCTTGGTGCTCTGTGTGTGTGTGTGTGTGTGTTTGAACCTTTAATCTATATTGTAGTGGAGAAGACATGCCCTGCTATCTATTTTGGACACCACACACCAATGAGTCACCTCGGGGGAGCATTCACAAACAATGATGGTTCCTCTGAGCTGCTATATTTTGGCTTCCTACGACTACTATTTATCACATTTACCCAAATTAAATGTTTTGTCAGTTGTCATGGGCGGCTATTGTCCCTAGAAAATTACTGCACACAAATGTGCTTTGCAGCCTCTTTATTTCATGGCAAATAATGATGAGAAGGCTTGGCCCCGCCTCAGGGTTTAGTGAACTGAACGTCCCGAGAGCCACATTTTTGTGATGGGTTAGGAATCATTTATGTTTTTGAATATTTATATACATTTTTTTCCTCTCTGTAGAAGATAGCAGTCACCTGCCCTTCCAACATATGACCTCTAGATGGAGCAATAGAGCCTGTAATGTCAGTCATAGATTTGTCGTCCTGCATCTTATGAATTCAATGACTGTCCACAAATATCACAGCAAAACAGCAAATCCCTCCTGTGACATTATAATGATACATTATGAGCATAAAAATACCATAATTGCCCAACAAGGTGACCATAAAACACCCAGTCCAATAACGCAGACACACTTTAAACCCCTGAAGAAATATTGAAATGTTTTACGTTGTGCATGAAGGCTAAACTGGAGTTCAGCCGACCGACAGCGAGATGAGAAACAAGAAGCTTCAAGTGATAAGATATGTTTAAACTAAATGAAAATTATGCAAATTGCATGTATTCAAAAAGTGTTTATACAAAGCTGTGATCTGGTAAATGCTTGAAAGAGCTGTTTTACACTCACTGGAGCAACAGAACCACCACATAGTTTCTATTAATTGGTTTTCCTGGGTTGTCTGAAATTGTAAAAATGTAAATATGCAACATACTGTAAATGCACAGGCACAAGCACAAAAGCTGCATATACATGTTTTATGTAAATGGTGAAGGCTTACCGGCGGGTTGGCATTTTTCTTGGGAGAGAATTCATGTTAATGTGTCAGTGGCGATGATGGTGATGCTTGCTGATAGATGATTTTTTTTTTACTCAGGCTTTCATTAGCAAATGTAAACACCCAAGAGCTGTTGAAAAGGATGTTTTAAAAATAGTCTAATTAGAGTTATTCTGATAACTGAGTGGTGAATATGCCCAGCTCCCACACAATGTTCTTCCATAAAAGGAGAGCACGAATGACACTTGTGAGAGCCACTGTGGCCTCCTGCCGAAGTCTCTCTCCAGATACAAATTATGTCATTTGTAGCATCGGTCTTACGTCTCGCGAGAACCGTGCCGATTGTATATTCATACATTTCTAACAAATGAGGTTATATAGGTTCTCAGGTCCACGTGATTTATTGCATTTGGAGTCCATTAATTATTCCCATATCAGAAATACTGATTCCTCTGTACATCATATTTTATTCCCTCACTGCTTGTATTCCAATTATTTCAGTTTTTTCCTGTTGTTGCAGGAATTTAAATACCAGACTCAGCCTGAGATATTTTTTGCAGGGAATCAGATATTTCTGGAGTGAGGAGTCATTACCATTGGAGCCGTCCTTGTTATTGAATCCTGTGCTATTAGTCAGCTTGTCTGCCATTCTCTAGACTCCTCCACAGTCTCAGAAATTATTTAAGTCTCACATCTCGCCCATGGTGCTAGGCCCGATGCTACATTGCAGCAGTCACTAATTTGCACAGGCTGCATTCATCTGAGAGAAACTGTTGCTCTGGATAAAGAGGCATTGTGGTTGCTGATGCTGCTGCTGCTGCTGCTGCCTCAGAGGGTCATCAAAGGAAAGTCACTATTTTAGTGTTGTGGCTGGAGACAATATGGGCTGATGCTGCTCCAGGCAGGGCATTATTTTTGTTAATCAGACAACAAGTGCTGACGGTGACCCAGAATGACACCTCGGGATCAGCCACACGGGGCCAGGAGGAGATATGGCTATACTGGGCACGGAGAATGGATCATCCAAGAATCGAAATTCAGACAGACACCATCCATCAACCTCATTTATGCAAGTAGGGTGGCCAAAACATTAAAAACACCTCCTAATATAATTCACTTCAGTGCAACTCTACTATTCACCAATGACCTCAATCACAGACATGGTAGAATTAGCACTTCTGTGACTTAAACTTAAAAATAATAACCCTGAATTCATGCCAGAGAAATTAGATTTTACAGGTTTACAGAATAAAGTGGCAAGTGAAAGTCATATCTACATGCACGCGTGTTTGCATGACAGACGAAGAGATCAAACCACATCTGACGCTTTATGCATCATCTTCATCTAAGATTATGTCCATGTGTTTTGTAAACTGCTGTAAATGCGTGACCACAGATACAGCGCGAGGGCTCTAAGTCACATATTCATCACACTGTAAAAGGCAGTGAATTGATTACCGCCCAATGACCATGCAGGCATTAGATTAGAGGGCAAACTGGCTGAACTGAACTCTGTTTCATGCTGTGTGCGGCACTCCCAACCATTTGGAAAAATCCAAACAGAGTGCACAGATGAAGCGATGAATAGGGAGGGGTGGGGGTAGCCATGTCCTCAGAGAGTGGCCGAAGGCTTTATTGTAGTGCTGCTTCTCTGCCCTCGGTTGCTGCAGCTCTCCACTTGTCACACTCAGTTAGCTCAAAGAAGTAATGAATATGCCGCTGTACATTTTTCATGAGGGAGGTGGGAGTGAAAAATCTGCTCTTTATAATGCTTTTAATATGGAAGTTTTCACACACACTCTTCCCCCACATTGCACCCACAGGGCTATCATGATGCTGCATGAGCGTGATGTTTAATGTTAACATTCCCCAGGGGAGAATACGCATAGTCCAATGTCACCTCAGTGATGAATATGATGACTACAGCAGACCTACAAACAGCTGTAAATCATGAGTAAGGTAGGATAGTAGTGCTGGACACTTTTGGAACAGGTGGCAAAAACTACTCCCACTGTAGTGAGTCACATATTCAGGTCTCACATCATTACACTAATTAATTCATTTACAAGAAAGCTCACCCTTGAGCTTCCAAAACTAGATGATTATTGGGTATGAAAGGGAGACATAATGACCCAAAGATAAATACAAATGAACCAGGGTTATGTTCAGGAATAATCAGCAACCATGTGAATGACTAAGGTTTGACATATTTAAAATGGACTATTTAAACCGTTTAGCGTGCACCAACCATAGCTGGAACAGCTGGGAGGCCTCAGAGCTATATTTTACAAAGAGACAGTGTGAAAACTAGCTAATTAGCAGAAGGTAAAATAGTTAGCCAAATGTAGACAGCTGAAATTAAAATTTAAAGTATTGAAATAAATAACTGTAGTTGAAATACTTAAAGGCTGTTAAAATATTTAAAGCGGATGGCTAAATGTTCTTTTTCAGACACTAAAAAACATTAACACATTAAAAAGTGTTTTCAATGCTCTCATTGGTTGAAAGCGTGAGCCTCACTCCAAAAGTTTAAAAAAACGTCAAGAGGCTTCAACAGCACCCCTCCACCTTTATTTTCTGGGCACGTTGCTACAAGAAAATGCTGCACATCTTTAATTATTCTTAGAAGAAGTAATAACCAAAGGTAATGGACAAAAACAACAATACAACAGACACCACATATCATGGGCTCATTCTTTATGGGTTTGTCTTTGAGAACCAACCTGAGCACAGTTAGCTCAGCTTGATGAAAAGATGCTGTAACATCCACTTTTATGTAGTGTTACCTAACATCCACTTTGAAATCATGGAGGATGGTGGTGATGATGGGTACTTAAGCTCCCCTCACAGGGCTGTGACTATGTCGGACTAAAAAGGACGGAAACCCACATTTCTACTTTTACATTACTATTTTTGGTTCTGTCTCAGTGTGTGCAGAGGTGGCACAACTTTAAATTTCTTCTTTTGATGTGAGCACAGGAACATAACTCTGATTTTCAATTACGTCTAAGAAGTTGTATTAGACAAAAAAACACTGACAATAATGGACTTTCTCTGTTGCACAGACAGATGGACTTGTCCCTGGAGACCTGGGTTTCCTTTATTAAACCTGCTCCACGCTGCTCACCTGGCTCGTTTCCATTCCCTTTGACAAAAGTGAAATTACCTGTTTTTCAAAGCTAAACATAGGGAAGAAGCTGCAGACTGGTCACACACAGTCTGAACTCCATTTCCTATCTGCCAGATAGGCTTTTTAGAGGTTTCAAGTGGACAAAATAGAAAAGAAAAATAATTGTACAAGGTTGTTTCTTTTGAAGCCTGATATTCTTGTAGTTCTCATATATAAAATATATGAAATTAATGTACAGCAGCATGCAAGCCGGTGGCTAGTACATTCACACAGTATGTATCGAGACCTGGATGATGAATTACCATACAGGGTCTTTGGAAAATATAAACACAATGCCTGAGGGTGAATGTTGAGTTGCAAATACAAACACTTTGTATTCCACGGGGTCGAGACAAAAGCTGCGTCTTTTATGATAACCTAACAATCCACAACGCTATCTCCTGTCTGACAGCAACTTATGTAGATGTGAATGGCTCAGCAGTGCTCCGCTGAATAGAACCCGCCACTGACAAGCCCGCTCTCAAAGAGTGTTCAGCAGGCAGGTCACACTGGCAAAGACTGCCTGTTGTGGAGGAAATGTTGAAATGCTGTCTCCCAAAAGGCTCCGAGCTTTATCACTCACCTACCTGCCCTATAACAGCCCATGATGGATAGGACCCGGTTTCAACTGCAGTCGCCTGTCTAACCTTTGTCATTTAGAGCAAATAGGAGATTTGCTTTCTCCCATTCTTAAATCTCAACACTAATACAAAGCCAAGTTAGCCAGGTGTTGGCTTCCCATATCCTGTCTTACTAAGAACGGATTGTACTTAATGGAATCACATCTGTCACTCTGCGAGATGTGCTCTACAGATGTAAGAATGCAAAGACAATTCAATACCGCAGCGGCGAGCGTCACCCTCATCTGGAGGCGAGACAATTGGCAGTGAGGTGAAATTGAAATTGTGAATGTCTGGCTAATGGCAGAAGAGGAGTGCTGGAGATATAATACCAAATCTATAAAGGGCAATTTCAGACCCCAGACTCTGGAGACTCAGGCGCTCAATCATGAAGTGATTCACTCAGACTGATCAAGGAGCGTCGTAATCACATGGGAATGTTACATGTGGCTGCAAGGATGACTCGCAAAACTGTCAAGAGATTCAAAGCTGGATTTAATGGATTTGAGGTGATGTGCTTAGAAATCATTTCAGGAGGTGCAAATAGAATCCTCAAAGCATTTTACCAGCATTTAGCAGCTGTCTGTTTAAATTAATGTTGAGAACAGTGGAATTTGGACGAATAAATTCGCCACCAGACAAAGGGAGAGACGGTGTTTAGTCTGTATTCTCACAGCAGAAATTCAAAGCGCCCAGCGCTGTGAAAGAAAGAATCATAAATCTACTAATGAACCGCTCTGTTGATAACAGTCTCATATTAAGCAGAAAGTCCAAATGCACTTACAGATAACCAGCCTTCTTTTATTTAAAGTGATTTCGGTTAAAAGCTCACTGCTCCCATTGAAATTGAAATAAACGCTGCAAATGTGACATTAAATATTCATAACTTACTGCTGTCATCTCTTCCTTTTCAAGTACAAATGTGCAACAAAAATAAAATGCTTAACAGTTATTCCTCTAGTAAATGAGAATGTGTATCATCACACCATTGTGGCAGTAGTAGCGTCCCATGTTCTATGGTACGTTAGGTTTCAAAGCTAAGGCTGCCTGCGGATGCAAGCATACAAACTGCAATTTGTAGTGCAGCTTATTTCCCTGCTTTGTGGGCTCATACAGGTCTTATGGGAACATTTTCACCTCTGTGAAATCATTGTCTCACAAAGCTTTTAATGCATTTCATAAGATTGCAGACGGAAAGTGTCCGTCGACTCAGACTTACACTCCTGCAAGGAAGCTTTCTAAACTTTGAATTGAAGTGGTTTGATCTACTGCTTCAATCAAATGGCATCTTCATTCTGAACTTTGACTTCATATTAAGTTTCATCACGGTCGGAAGACTGCTTGTGTTTTCATACTTTGTATTGAAATACAGCATAATTTAATAAGCAGGGACTTTTGTATCATTTCAAAGGGCTCGTGACTGCTTTATTAATTCACTCAGTGCATTAAAGGACTTCATCAACCAGCTTTTGGAAAACTTGAGCACATTCATCTCAGTGTCTACCTCAAGCGTGTGTAGTTCATGAATTAGTTTTGATAGATGTCATGAAGGAGGAGTGTGTCAGAGATCCAAAGTGCTGTTTGTTGATAGACATACGCCAGCCACGGAAAAAAGTCACTTGTTATTCAGAACATCTCTTAATATTTGAAAATGTGAGACAAGTTCTCTGCCTGAAACTTTATGGAAAAACATATAGTGAGCCTCAGAATATGTTATTTTTTAGATACCTTAAGACTTTCTAAGTAGTTTAACCCTTAAAGGCATGGCTGTGTGCCAAACAGTCATATCTGTAGGTATTCAGAAACACACTGCCTAGGAAGCACAGACTGGGAAGTAAAAAAACATGAAGCCTGTAAAAATCTACTTTAATCACATTTTGTCACCTAGTTTTTTTCTAACTGTGTGTCTTCTGTAAAAGCACATGGCTCTTTTAGGTTCTTGTCCTTTACTGTTATATACATGCTACAAATCTACGACTAAATAATCACATTGACCATTAAGAACAACACTAGATATGTGCTGCTTCTTTTGTTTTTATAGCATAATGTCTTATGTTTTTTTAACAAAAGCCATAAATATTATTTTATAGTCTTTGAGGGCAGAGATTTTTAAACACAGTGGTAATCGTAGGCCCCAAGCAAGAAGTCCCTCTGTCACACCTTCCATAAAAATGCTTTGTTTTGTGCTTTGTGCTTCATATAATTCATACGTCGTTCTTTATTTTGTTTTTCCTAACAAAGTTAATGTCCTAACAAACACATAGCTGTCATACAGTAACTAGATGGGGCCCCACTTATTCTTGCAATCTGTACAATACAGCATGGCCAACAACAGCATAAGAAATTTAAGGAGTCCACTGACACTGAATTTTACAAGGAAACACACAGGGGATGTTTCTGAGCATTACATTTTGAAAAACAGAAAACTATTATGCAATATAAGTGTGTCAATTATCTGTACAGATGCTTCTGATTATGAATAAATAAGCTTCAGTTTCCATTTATCATTTAGGTTAAAGAATATTCAACCTCTTATTAAATTTAATATCTTTGATGAAACCGCATGCGGATGAAACAGAAAACTTAGGACATGTTAATTCCAAATGGCAGAGCTGGTCGATTGCCATAAGCGGATAATGAATTTCATCACCTCCTGTAATATGAACACATCTCATCATCTCAGTGCAGCAGTGTGAATTGTCCATTACAGGGCAAAACCTTAATTACATAGTTACAGCGCCGGGAAGACCAGACTAATCTCAGATGGTTTTTGCCAACAGATGGGTCCAATTAATGCCGTGTCTTTGAAGGAGTTCAGAACTCCACTACTTTCAAAGTAAAACGCCAAGCCTTGCTTCTGATTATAATGTTGAATAACTACCGGCTGATGAACTGACCTAAAGCCATTTGTGAATGTTAATGACCTGGACAGAGCAGATGTGGGAGACAGATAATGTGCCTGGTCAGTGTCATTACTTCCTTGATAGATGCACTGCAGGTAAGCTGCTTTGGAAATTAAGCATGAGGCAGAATTATCTTGTAAAATGAAAGAATACAGAGGTGACACAGCTATAATGCCTCCAAATATAAGAAACTCTGAGAGCAGAACAAGGCGCATAAAAATGAGCTGTTCGTATTATGAGTGTGAACTGAAAAAGAAGAAGCCCACAATCATGTACTGCTTGTATGCACAGGCACAAGCCCTGTTCTTCTTGAGTGACTGGTTTAAGAGGACCCTTACAGTCAGAGACACAGGAGAGTTAAGGAAATGCTTAATAGATCTGTGCCGCCGGTCTCCTGCTGCTCAGAAAGAAGCCTGTTACGTAGCATGTACATGCATTTAGGCTTATTTACCACGATTCTGCTGACTGGCTGACAAGCACGTCTCACTGCTGGAGACGCAACGTTGTTGTCTGGCAACGCCTTGATCAAATAGTTTTGCAGTGTGGCCGGCACATTGCAAAGGGCGGCACAGAGAGTGGCACGTTGTTCCTGGAAAAAGATACGGCAACGCTGAAAAACAGGAAAACACGACATCTGCATCCATTCATCACCGCCTGCCCTTTACTGTTCATACCCTAGACTTAATCTAATAATCATCATTTTCATCTGCTGGTCGATGGACCCAGTCTACAATACAGTACTCCTCGCCCTCAAATATAAGATAAATTAATATGCTGCAAGTCGTGTGACCTTTGAGTTTCAACATTTTGGAAGCAAACTGGGATCAGTGACATTGGCATGTACCGTCTGACCTTCACTGATGAAGTTCAGAATCCACAGGCTGCAAAGGAAATTCAGCACTCTCACCTCCAGCTTACTTTGTTTATTGTATGATTCTCATGGTTCTTGGAGGTGAGACCGCAGCATCACTAAATAACTTAATATCCTCTTGATAACTCATTAAATATTTAGCCCTTGCTTTCCGACAAACACTTCTCATCGTTGAACTTCAAAAACAGAAAAATGCTCATGGCGAGAGGATGGATTTGTTCAAGTCTGTCACATTCAAAGCTTACCTAAGATTATAGCGAAAATGTCATTTATTCTGCGGGAGAGGATCTGGTTTGCTCGTTCCTTCTCGGTAGCGTTTGATGATTCAGTCGAATCCGTCAACATTAACAAGTCTGTTAATGTTAAACGCCATCCGCTCCGCAAGACCTACAGCTGAGAAGTACCATTTAGGCATTTGCAGAGCACATATTGGTATTTATTTGAAACATGAAACACACAATACTGAGTAAAAATACAAAAAAGCACTTTTAAATCAAAGCACATTTGAACATCCAAAGAAGATCAAAAGAAATCAGGGAACAGTCGGGTATCTCTTGAATTTTCTTCTGTTTCTTGTAGTTTCTAACGCTACACTTGATCATCATACACAGCAAATGTTTTCCCATCTGTCTGAAATGGATCACACATCGTCTGCACTTTGGTGGTGGAGGAGCAGGTGTCAGGGTTTGTCAGACCACATGTCGAGACATTGAGGTTTTAAACCTCCAAAGACAGCTGTGTGTGTTCTATACATTCTGTTGTTTTAATGACCACTGGTCCAATACATTGCTTATTAAAATACAGAGGCTAGAAAAAATATTTTCCACTAGTTCAGCATTAATGACCCCTATTTTTGAATATATTCATAAATAATTTAATACATAGATAAATAGATATTCTGTGTGTGTGGATTATAAACTTTCATAAAAGCTTTTTTTTTTTTTAAAGTAATACAGGAGTAACTACAGTATAAATACCAAAATGCTGGAGGGCTGCTGTCCGACCCTGATGCCCGGCAGTCCCGGTGAAAAGGCCGAGAGTTTACATGCAGATTGGCACTGGTGTTGCGTGCCAATGTCCCCTCTCACTGCGCCAGTCTCTAGCTCCGCTGGCACTCGTTCTTACTGCAGGTGGCTTGTCGCTCGATCTGCCATGTGCCCTCCTCGTATGTGCAGTAGCAGATTGTACACTCATCAATCTTCACCTCTCGGCCGGCCGGTATCACTGCTGTGTCCGCGTAGCAATTTGGCCCTGTGTGTGCGAGAAAAACAGGAAACAGAGAGCGAGACGCAAAAGGCTTTGTGTTAACACAATGGAATTCTGAATTGAACCATTATATATTTCTTTAATTATTCTTTTGTGTTGCTGCCACAGTGCCACACTATCAAAACACGCCGTGTGGAAAAGGAAGCTAGTCAAACTACACAAACTGAAACATGATCGTGCAGTAGATCTGTTAATGTTCTATTCTTCCAATTCTGAGCTGTGCACAGGTGCAAGAACAAGACAAGGCCGCACTTATCTGTAATATTTTTCTGCTGCTAGATTCACCAAGGACACTGTTCAATATGTAGAAACGCAGTTTAAAGACTGAACATGTATTTCAAAGTCACATTCCATTGTGTCCCAAGGATCCCTATTTTAAATTCACTGAATTCATTGAGCCTTTTATTAGTCTGGACACAGGTGAAATGCAACCTATAAATTTGGTTGGTGCTTGTTCTGGTGAGTGTGATGAAATATCAGAATAACGGGACTCAAACATTTTATTGCTCACTGAATGCTAGGGAACAGTGTGCACCTAATGAACTGAGCCAACACAAATGTACTGAGCATTAACATTTACATCGTTTCCCTTTTAAATCTAAAAGTAAGTCAATAAACAGTATAGAACACTTTAAATACTAATCGTAAAAATACAGAAATCAGGGATTTTGCTGCGCTTTGGTCTGCTTTGACGTAGCTTGGTGGCGAAAGTAAGCGTTGGAAGCTACAGTTTAAGTGAATAATATTCACACCACTTCACTTTTCTTCTTCCCTGTGATATAGATTTCATTCATATATATAAATGTTCTGCATCTACGAGGAGAATACCAGCCACATATCTTTTGTTTTCCTCACAAGTGAAGAAATTCAATCGTTTATGTGAAAATACATTGAGGGATGAAGGCCAGTGGGACAAAATGCAGTATGAAAGTAGGACAGGACTTCCGTTATTTATTGTTGTTACTCTTGGATGATGTATCTGCAATGAACAAACGTCCACAGAGTCCTGCCCAGTCGTCTTGTTTATCTAGCGTAGCTTCGCGACATGTCTGCGAACTTGAATGCAGTCACTCAAAAGATGAAAATGAAAACACAAGAGACCACATGCGCTGGCCTTCATTTCATTTTACTCAGTGGAAAATGGGCTCTCACATGTGGGCTTTCATTGATGGTTTCCCAAAATAGTGTTGTGATTATGGGAATATCAGAGACAGAAAAATAATAGATACACAAAGCATCAGGATTTGTGTATCTGTGTTTTTGTGTTTGCCTCTGGATGTAATTCAGGAGGAAGCTGATGCTGATTATATTTATCCTAATAGCTATGAGTTTTTACTCGGGTCCCTTTAAAGGTGGAATTTGCCATTTCTGACTTGTCCCCCAAATCGGCAATGACTCAGCGATTGGCTTTGTAGCTACTTATCAAAATAGCTTTTCCACTGCCCGTCATTACCGTGCTCTTCAGACCACTGAGCGACCACTCATGGTTTATGTAGAGGGGCATTTTCATCCATTCTCTTTTTTCATCATTATTTAGACTGCTTGATTAAATCTTACGAGTACACATGAGACACGTATATTTTCATCTTCCTAAGACTGGCTACAGTTACAAGTAAAGCATAAATCTTGCTGATGGTGACTCCTTTCCATACATAACAGCAAGGTTGGAATGGAAAAGTGGGAATTGTGCATAAAAATCACATTAACAACTGTCTCGCAGTGCTTTAATATACATGTAGTGTACCCCAAGGGACTCTTCTTTTTTATTATTTCGGAGGGAATTGGCTCTCACTAATGGAAATTTTGATGGTAGATAGTCGTTGTTAGGAAGCGAGTCCTGCAGGTAGCCCTGAGACATGCAAATAAATTGACTACCACTAGAGCCTGATTTATTTTGGGTTGTTCCTTCTGTTTGCCAACATTGTGTGTGCAAAAAATCTCCTTGCCAAGCCCACAGTACCAAACATAAATGTCCTTCTTGTATCACCTACAGCATTACCTCCCTTTGCACTAGGCGTGTTGGGAAGAGTTTTGTCTGATGAACGTGCCTCTGTCCTCAACCAGTGGCTGGAAAAAAGTGCTCGTAAATCATCCATTATCTCAGAAGCTGCACAGCAAAATATAAACACAGAGGGAATTGCTTCCACAGCATCAGGTATAGCATAACAATGGCTATTTCCCTTAGACTAACAAGGTCTTGAGCCACTCTGTTGTGTAATTAAGATGCAGATAAATGGGGAGTCTTTCCGCTGCAGCCGCCGCGTTTCATTGGACGGCAGCACCCAGAAGGAGTGTGCTGGTACATCAATCAATGTGAACAGTTTGCCTAGGCCTGTCAAAACGTCAACCCTAACACATTTATAAGTCTTCAGATGAACACACACACACACACACACCCTATCTGAATAACAACTCATCCTGTGGCCCATGCTGCTGTCGCTACTGATTCATCATCATTAGCAGCATTTAGAACACAGCGTCTCAAATAAAAGACGCATATGTCAAGGATATGCTAGGAGAGAAAAATGTGCACTTTACAAAATAAATCAAAAGTACTTCCTCCTGGAGCTGGGATTAAAACGCAGCCTGAGAGATAGTCATTCACATTTGCATGACACTCATTTGTGGTAATTAATGCATGAATTCGATACCACTGTGCTTACTCATCGCTGTCACACTATTACTCTGCCATTCACATCACACCCACCTTTTTGTCATTGCTTCATTAATATAATATACCCTTGTCTCTCCATCACTCTCCATCACTTTTTAAAGCACATCAGGCTTCACAGCGACACCCAAAGACAAAGACAAATGGACTTGTGCATGTGCATGAACAGTTGGACCCAGACTGTCACTACAGAGCGTTAGAAGTTGGCATGGGCAGCGTGTGAAAAAGATAGCCATTAGCACCTGTGGCTTTTGGCTCCGTAGCAGAGCCAGATAATGGGATGGGAAAACGAAGACACGTCCTGATCATCCAACGCCTTAATTCTGAAATGTTGAAAACCTGCTGAGCCCCATTATAAGGTAATGGAAAGAGAAGAAAAGCAAAAATCACTCATCGTAATGCACTTCTTGAGTCCTTTGCATTATAAATGTAGAAAAAAAAATGACCTTGCTTTGTAAAGACGAGAAATGTAGCATCAAATGGGTTTGGATAGTTAAATATGAACCAGCTCACATCAAAGCTGCAGCCAGTGAGTTTTTATGGAAGTAACACTTCGTGAGAAAGTTTGCATGTGGCCTATGTTGTTTCCAGCCACTGTGCCCACTAATAATCTTTGTGGTGGAATAACCCAGCTGCACATAAGTAGCAGAACTGACTTTACTGGAGAAACCACATAAACAGTATATTTAAATCCAGAACATTTTGTCACTTGCATTGTGAAAAATGTATTTTAGAGAGACATTAGCATTATATTTTATTCAAAGTTAAAATGAGAAAATAACACAAAACAGGCAGACGAAGGCTGAAAACCAAAGAGGGACTCAATAGTCTAATAAAGGACTTAATGTGACTAACAATTACCTTCATTATAGTGACCTTTCGCTTTTGTTATCATAACCACAAAATCGAGTGGTGGAAAATTGCATTTAGATAACAAAATATAGTGGTGTTATGAAAGACTTAAACCAAGGGCTGAAACGTAGGGGACAGAAAGCTTTTCAAAAGAAATAATTAAGTCATGCAAAATGTCCTACTTTCCCTGTTTCCCTGTTCCCAGTTTAGCTAAGAAATGAAATCAGTGTACACAATTAACAGACACCATATACTGATTTAATTACCTGTAACCTTCGTTTGTTAAAGAATTAACTCAATCTTTTAGAAATAAGTAATAATTGTGCTAAATACCAGGTCACTAATAACTACGTGAGTCAGACCTTAGCAACAGGTTCAGATTTCTGCACATAGTAAAACAGCATTTGACGGGTGAGTTTTAGTTAGACTGTCTAATAGCACTAGGTAAAGATGTAAAGAGTGGATCAGTGTATGACTCTGACATGCAGATATGATTGCGTGCTGTAGCAATGTGGGGTTATACATGATACAACCTAATACTTGCTTTATTATTATGTGGAGCAGAAAGAATATCTGTACAACTCTGGACCATCCTGAGTGTCCAGAAGCTTTGTGCAGTAGAGATAAGGAGCATGCTCTGTTCAGCTCGAACATCAGCCGGCTCAAAATTGACTGTAGTAATAGTATGAAAGTAAACTGGTCACAGATATCGCTCTAATCTATCCTACATGTGTGCCACGTACGAGCAGAAAGCTTGACGGGCGTAGCAACAGTAACTAAGAGGTGCAGCAGAACAGTCACTTACAAAGAACATTTATTTCTTCATTCACCAGCTCCCTTCACTACACCGCTTCACATCGGTGTTGTCAGGACGAGACGGAGGCTGCTTCATATGGACAAACAACACAATTTCACATTCATATGAACAACTTCCCTTTCACACTTGTTTTTTGATGTGTTCCATTAGAAAAAAAAACATCCATGTCTTAAAAGGCTGTGTGTGAATCATGCCTCTCTTAATTTAAATGAGTCTCTATCCCTCTTGGCAACCAGGCTACCATGTCTCATGTTGCTCTATTTGAAGTGATTTTGGCTCCGGTTCAGCCTGTTTATCACACCTCCCCCCACCCGATTAGTGTTGACCCTAATGTCTAAGTCTTTAAGAGCACCACTTGTTTCCTCATGCGTTGCCAAGGCGATACCCTGCAAGAGCAAAGGACAAGAGGGAGAGAGCCACGGCCGAGGTGCTGAGGAGCCAAGGAGCCGAGGAGCCGAGGAGAGAGGCTTCTCTTGCACTCCTTTTTTTTTGTACCTTAAAGCAGAAAGCAGATGCTGCGGCAGAGTAAGAACTTGGCTTAGAATTTATAACGTACACACGTCGCTTACACCTGTGTGGAAGGAAGGAAAACAGCACGCAGCAGGGGAAAAAAAAAAATCAAGCAGTGTTTTAATTAAGTGTAAACGTATGTCATCCACGGTTTCCCTCTCTCGCTTCTGTTGACTCCTGTATTGTTTCGGTGTTGTTTAACTAAACTTTATGGTGACGAAAGAATCATAGCCACAAACTTTAGAGGCTACGCCACCATTTAATTGCAATGTGTTTGAGTATTTTAAGATAATGAGTAAAAAATGATGAGAACCTGCCTCCATTCACAGCTGTTCTTTGATATTCATGAACAACTGTCTGGGGTGGATATTAGCGATACCTCTCACTTTCATCTTCCTCCCCTGGCTCTTCCCCAAGTGTCTCCTCGCATACAGGCTGAATAACACATCTGAGACAGGGTGCTCTGCCATAAGCATTGATCCTGCATGCCTAAAAAGGACAAGATAATGCCTGTGCATAATTGAACTTATCAAACATTGAAATGCTTCATTGTGATTTATATTGATAGTGAGGAAAACGGTAAAGAGGTGAAGGGCTGTTATCTGGGAAATGAGAGTAGGAGGCAGCAGTGATGATTGATGAATGAGAAACCAAAGCGTTTTTTCCCCCTCCTTACAGATCTGATGTTTCAATCTTTCACCCCAGTTGTTCCACTTTCTCTCTGTTCTGTGCTTTTTATATTTCCATACGCACACTCTTAAACTCTGTGACACAGTTTGCTTGGGTTCTTGGAGGCGCTACACATCTGGAGGAGAATCTAACGCTTTCCCATTAATGAGCCGAGCTTTGATGTGACACTTCGGATGCATCGGAGTTCCTTCGAGGTCTTAACATCTGTCTAGTTCTCAAACAACATCTGTAGACGAGACAAACAACAGAGCCAGAGGACGACCTCCAATAACCTTATTTTACATCATCTGTGTTTCATCATGGAGCTACTGCCGCGGCGATGTCTGATACCGAGGACTGCATGATCAACAGTGGCAAGATGGGAGTTGACAATCAATGATCTTCATCATTAAAACCACTGCGTCTGTGTTACCTGGCAAAGATGCGCCATGAATAAAGCACAAAGTGAAATGCGATGTGTCGTCATGCTGACATTGATACAAGCTGAAGAAGGATCAATGGAGTCATTAAGAACAACGTCTCATTTACTTTTCATTATTTCTGCTTAATATATCTTTCAGTTATTTAATAAGGTCTCCCCACACGTGGTTCATTTAACCACATACATTTATTATATATGTGTTGTGGTGTCAAGCCTCCCGTGAAATTAACTGCAAATTAAAGCATGTGACAATTACGGCTTCAAAGCCACATGTTCTTGATTGATTATGATCTGACAGAAATCTCCGTTTTCTCCCATCGGTGAAAGGTGAGCAGCAGTGTGAGTCTGACACTTACAAAGATGTTTGGTGAATGGAGGGAGTGTTTACACCTCATGTTTACAACCCCGCCAGTCCTGTTCATCAAGTCGGAGCCACAAATACTCCTTGTCCAATAAAGGCTTTTTTAAACACATACGGATACAACTCAGCTCTGCTTAATTAACAGTGTGAACTCGGATGTTCACAGCTATCCTGAATATGTGAAAACACCAGCAGGAGGCATTACAAATTAGAAAGGAGGTCTAAATGATTGGTACAGACATAAAAATATATTTATTTTTAACATGAAAATCTCACCTGCTGCGGCTTTAAAAACACTGCCGACTGACTGCTGCACAAATGAGCCATAAATGTTGCCAAAGGCTATTTGTGCATCTACATAAATACCACTGTGTTCCTGTAGATTACTTTCAAAGCATATTAGACTCTACTGACAGAGGTTGCATGACAATGTATAAACAGACTCCTAATTATAGCTATAAAGCCACACAGGTGTATATGTAAAAGGGAATAATGTGAATGGAGACACTCTGTAAAAGGCACTTAACTCTCTTCACTCTTTACGGTTAAACTCCCCAAACACAGCCACGGTTAAACTGCAAACCGTTTCCTGTACTTGTGGGAGGATCCGTTTCAAGGTCAGTGGGTTCTCAGGTAAAAACTGATTTCTTAAAAAGGTCGATGTAGACGTTAGGTCCAACTACAGCTTGCTGTTGCATTTTTGCAAGAAAAATCTGTTCACAAGTTTAAATTTCTGCACTAACAGCAGTAGAAACCGAAAAATTGTACCTTACAAGACTTACATCTTTCATTCGGTTGACTTTTTAATTTAACCTAGCAATTATTGTGTTTTGTTTGTTTACAAATTTAACAATAATGCATTTTTAATTTGCTACTACAACTCTGATTTGTGCCTCTGACTGCGGTGGCAGTCGTGACTCGTGCAGGCAGCAGTATTTCGAAGTATAAACCATCATTCGTGCCAGACTAAAAGAAGAAAACATTAATCCACAGGCACACGATTATGCGATTCGAACTCAGTGTATATGGCTCTAGAATCTCTGTGTTGAGGCACATTCAGTGCATCATTAAAAGAAAAAAAAATCTGAAATTTACTTTAAGGACCAGCAGCTGCTCCCACTTTGCAACACTTAGATGCTCTCTGATTGAGAAAAACCTGCATATTTCAAACTCCAATACCCTCGGCTTACAGCCCAGTAGTACCTACTCCTCATGATGAGGAGAAAACTGAATTTAATGAGAAAAATGAGTGTAGTGTCTCCTTAACCTAGGATTTAAAAACTTGGAATTCTTCTAGTATTTCCAACTCAGACTGTGCAGTTACTGAGCTTCTTAGACATGGAGAGCTCTGTTTATTGAATGGTAATGTGTGGTAATCCTATGCTAATAAGGACTGATGCCATCTTAAAACTGGAAATCCTTGTCGGCTGAATAAGCCTGCGGATTTGGTGGGACTTTTGAATACAGATGCATGCTCTCAGTGTCATCTGTGCATGTACTGTACTGCATGTACTGTACCTCGGCCTCCTTGACTGATGTGCCTCTGAATGCAAACCAGCAAATCCACGGGGCATTTCACAGGGGAAAACAGGGAGCACCTCCCAAAACCATGCACAAAGCATTCTCAGCTTGATCAATATGTGCATATATAAAAAGTGGGTGAACGGCAAAAAAAAATGTGAACAAAGGACCAACATGCATTCCCAAGATTACTGCAAGCAAACATTAACTGAGTGAGAAACGCTCTGTGCCTACCAATGTTTTCAACTTGTTATCTCTGAAGGTTGTGGGACAGGCTTTTAATTTGTGTGGGACAATCCCTGATTGATTGACTACGTACAAACATTAATTACATGCAAATGATGCATTAATTATCCTAATATTCAGGGTGTAATTATAACGAACTAAATCGATGGTAGCTAAATATGGCAGTTGCTGAATTTTGTCTTAATTTAATGCAACTAAGTTATTTTCTTAATGAACGTTTCTTTTTTTGCAGATAAACCTGTATGCAAGCCGTTTTGTAATCATAATTGAACAATAATTTCTATTTCTCTGGCACAAATGCTCAGCTTTAACAAACAGCATGAAACGCTTGCTTGCAGCATCTCTGAAGTAAATATATATATAAATGGTACGGTTGTCTAATAAGTGGCTCATAGAGAGCGTCCTGTGAACCTTGTCTCTATCAAACTGATGTTTGCTTCATGCAGATTGCTTGCTCTTGTTTATGGTAGACAGCGCGAGCCACTTTAAGATTCCAAGTCAGAGATACATATCGCAAGTCATCATTCTTTTTGCTGAAGGAAGCAATGTTGCTGACATTGCCACGTTGCATTAGAGTCACTGCAAGAAAACAAGGGGACATAATCTAGGACATGCTGTCTAGAATCATCCGAAACAACTTCAGATAATCGACTCTGAGCTGCAGAATTCCTTCTCAGACAGGTCAAAGCTCTCAAACTAACAGGATCATAATCGCACAAGCCCTAGCAGCAGAAAATGCAAGCGCATATTTCTGCAGCAGGCAGCAGCAACGGATTTGGAACATACACAGCCTCCATCCGATAAACGTAGTAATTATATGACATTAAGACTGAAAATGGCACTGAAGCCAATGTTTTACACGAAAACAGGCAGTGGCTCCCAATTCATTAAACACATACTGGGTGTCCACTGAAAATGATCCCATTACTTCAAATAGGCAGGAGACTGATGTGAACAGAGGCTGTGAACGCCGCAGTGCTGCGTGGTTTGTGCTTCGCATCAGGAAAAGTGAGTATCGCGCTACCTTGCTCTCAACAACCTCTATTGAGGTGCCCTTGAGCAATTGTGTTTGACACCAGTTCACTGCAGTCTACTGAGTTTCCAGGCAGACTGGTTGCATTGGAATAAAGTGTCCACTCACCACTCTTACAGATGGGACAGCACTGATCCGGCTCGTACTCTGGGTCCACACACTCGGTCTGAGGGCAGGCTGCCACAGAACACAGCACTTCGCCATTTGGCTCGCATCGGCACTTCTCACACGGAGACACCTGTACAGCAGAGGAGAAATAGTAATTAACACCCGGCATTCACACACACACACACGCACACACACACACACACACACACACACACAGAGAGAAACAACAACTCTTAATTAATGTTTTTGCTATCTGTGTCTCTGGCTTTTTGTTTGTCTCAGTGTCTGTGTCTGTTTTGCCGCTGTTTTCTATCTCAGCAGTCACCGCTGCCTATCACGTCGTACATGTACACACACACACACACACACTCACACACGCACACAAAAAAGAAATACTCTTATCTGTCTGGCTGGGTTAAGACTGTGTGCATTCAGTGGCACAAAGCAACATCTATAGGGAAGTCCCATCCTTCTCAGCTTCATTGGCAATGAGTGCTTCATTTTAGCAAGAGCTGAGTTGAGAATTGAACTTCACTATCCAATCAGGGGAAATGGAGAAATCAATAGCACGGGGAAACAAAAGAAAGATGCTTCCAATTTTCTTTGTGCGTGAAGTCAGAAATGACTCGGTGATCCGAGCCTTCCTGTACGACTCGAAATAGAACGAATGTGGGACAAGAGCCGGGCTGACAGTTTACAGTTTGAACTGCATCCAGCTCCTGCTTTCTCCATGAAAGGCTTCATTTAACAGCCACTCATATAAAGCCGTACACCTTCAGTCTTAACAAGAGAGCAAAGGTTAATTCTGCCAGCGCTGCAGCAGATTGCAGTGGCTTGCGCCTCCGCCTGGCACTCCACTGTGAAAAATGGAGCTAGGCAGCTCTTAGTGCAATGCCCCAGAACTTAGCAATCAAGCATAAAAACCTGCCTGTTGCTTAGTTTCAAAGCATCCCTCCACCACGCGGCACAAAGCCTGATGTACGCCACTTGCAAAACCAGAGCTTTCTCTCGGCACAGCCGTGACACAGAACCGTCAGTAACACTGTAAGGCAGTGGATGAAAATCCCACATTAGCCTTAACCTCCCGTCGAGACACTCGCCAACATAATGTGAAGCATTAGGTGCTCGTAAATATATATAGCCTCTCGAAAGAGACATAACACCAAGACTGTGGTGCAATCCTGAGCCCGGCCTTTCGAAGATGTGTGAAAAGAATAAAAACATTAAAGCTCTCGCTGGTGCATGTCTGTGGCTCTTCATAAACACCCACATACAGAGGAGAGCTCTGCAGAGTTGTAGCATTACTACAACTGTAACTTCATCATGCGTTTCAACCAACTGAATATAGAAACACTCTGCCCCAGCTGCTTGCAAAATTCGGCCTCTGGTGATATTTCAGCGTTGTGTAAGAAAAAGACGAGTGCTGACCTTTGCCATTATAAATCTGCCTCCCTGCTTGCTCCAATGCTGAGAGGCAAGGTAACTAGTTCCTGAGTAGTGCTTGTGATAAACACCACTGAACAGCAAAGAGTGTTTTGTCAGCACTTCTTTCAAGCCTGTGTCAAAAATGAGTGAATGCACTTTATGGGCTCACCTTAAACTCTTCGAGTGAGCCGTAGATTTTGCCCCGAAACTCACAGTAGTTCTTTTTCTCCTTGCACTGGGGGCAGCATTGACTAGTGTCCACTTTAATGCAGCGAGGGTGAACCTTGGGACATTCTGGCTTGGAGCACAGGGGGCCCTCATCTGTGCAGAGGCAAGGGCAAGTCGAAGGGCCTGGGGTGAACTGCTCGCCGATGGCGAACACAAAGCCGCTTTCATCCATGCAGCCTTTGCCCCTGTAGTCTGGGTAGGCATACTCGTCGATGGCGTCCAGGGAGAGAGTGACATCACCAGTAGGGCCCTCGTCTATTTGGTTCATGCTGTCCTGTTCACTCCACAGTTCCTGGGACTTCCCACCCTTAGATCCTCGTGCCTGGGAGTTAATGTTCGGCCTGGCGCGGCTCACGGCAGTCCTGTTGGAGCCCAAAGCATTGATTTCCTGTGGTCGCTGCTGTGCGGCATATCCCAGCGGCTCTTCAGGGGCCTGCTTGTCCTGGTGTTTGTCCTCTCTGGCTTGGGTCAACACCCTTTCCAGTCGTTCTCGGCTCACTGGTAAGGTCGTGATAGGATTACAGTGAGTACTGCTCATCAGGAACCCAAGAACAAAGAGAACTTCTGCTGTCATGGCAACGGAGTGCAGCATCTCTCCCCACCACCAGCGAGGTGGGAAAACACCTTGGCTCACATAACACACTTCACATCTCAGGTGTGAGCTAGTCCATCTGGAAAGAGAAAATTAAACTGGGGTTATGTGCTTAGTATTTTGACACTTTTCATCCCAGGTGTGAGGTTTCTCTCACTTGGCCTCTAGAACTGTGCAAGAAACTTCAGAGACCTGCTCCACCATGTCGAGCAAACATCCCGCTGAGTGCCATGCAAGTCTGTGGGATCAGTGAATTGGATCATCAGGATGTGGAGAATTCATAGGGCCATGTTAGAAAATCGATATTGTAACACTTCCCTGCATCAATTGGTGCCAGCAGTTGACAGAGTAAGAGGAAATCACCAAAGAAGAACCTGAATCTACTGCTCCGAAGCTTCTGCTACTCTTACGGAACAAAGAACCAGGATCAATGACTGTTTTTTTTAATAATCACAACCAACTGTATAAAGGAGAAATTGATTCGAAAATAGAACATAATTACAGTGGTGGCTGTATCAGTTTCAAAATCAAGTCAGATCCGCTCCTGCTTTTGCAAAGACTTGTGTGCATGTGCATCAAAACCACTAAATGTCTCATTGTTTTGTTGTAATCTAAAGTAAAAGCAAATCACTTTCTATACAGATTTCCGCCATGAGTCAATAAACATCTAGAGACAAGTGAAATCCCAGGTTCAACAGCAAACACTGCAGAGGCTGCACTTCTTTCAAAAAAGCTGCAGTCACTGTTTTTTTTTCGTCTCTTTCTTAACTTGAAGTATTGAAATCCATGCGTCTGCTATGATGCTATGCTGCGCTCCGTGGCCTACTTTTATTCATTTCCCTCACACCAAACGTGCATCGTCGTCTCTGGGCTCTATTTAACAGGCTGCAGTGTCGTTGGCGTTCTTAGTTTTGGTTGGAACTGATTACTCTGAATCGACTGGCTTCACAGTTAAGTCCAGTGTTTGCTTGTTTGAGAACAGTACATGTAAAACCAGGAGAAAGCTGAGCTTATGTAGTGACAAAGATCCACATTAATTGTACTTGACTGAATCAATAAAGTTAAAGTCACTCCTTATAGTTAAGTTATTCATTTTGATATTCATGAATTCTGATCAATTCTGAGGGAGAACGACTGGAATTGACTGCTGGCACACCAGAGGTATCTGAGCAGTGTTTTAGCTGAATTGCTATGTTTGAGGCAGAATCCTCGGAGCTGCTGTGGAACCGGGAGGAAGCAGAACGAGGTGCATACCGATAACGCTGCAGCAGCTGAGAGAGAGAGTAAAAGAAGGACGAGCCTGAGCCTCATTAGTAAAATGACCTCATTTGGGGTTTTTTCAGACTCACCTCTCCACCTTAACAGCTGTTGCTAGCTGCCACACAGATACAGGTACTGCTGTGCTCCCCATCAGACTGTGCCCAGGCTCAGGGTGGCCCTTAGGCTGGATGTCAAATGTGCACTAGCTATGGCACCACGGTACCGTATCTTAAAAGCTAAGGCTGGGAATGTATCCATATGTGTCTCACTGTGAACAGATCGCAGTGTAGCCCGTCTCAGATATCTCTGGATATTTTTCTCCAGCACTCCTGCAACCTAAACTCCTAAACTCAGTAAGGATACAGGATGATTGGATGGATGGATAGTTAACAGTTATTTTGTGTGAGCATTTAAGAATTGCAACTTTTTGAAGGTAGGTGTAAACTAAAGTGCTGAATTGGTTACGTAACATAAAATGTCTCGCTTTCTGGCTGTGACAGCTAAAACAAGTTGTTGATCCTTGGCTGTGTTTTGAATCCACATCCAGTTGTGGGCAAACTGCAGCGCAGTGCACCATCGCTAACGGTCAAAATATAATGAACACAGAAATTGACTCCTTCCATTATTCCTCCACACAACATAACGCAATGGAGATTAACTGTCACTAGCCAATTACACTGGTGCCTGGATGAGCTAACATCAAGCTGCTCACTGAAATACTCACTACAGCACCACATTAAATGATGTATAAAATAATCTGTGGCTGAAAACCGTCCCATCAAACCACGGTGCCCAGCTGGAGCTCACTACTGAGCTTGAGACTCTGCACTTCTGAAGTGAAGACTAACACATTGTTGGTTTGGGGCTTTTTTGATGCAACTTGTTAACATGAGGAAAAATATAGCAACAGCCAATATTTACCTCTGCGCCACAAGTGAACTGTATCTGTAAACGGAATAGTTTGCTACACAGATGACACTGTAATGTCAACTTGTCATAGTTAAAACAGATCACCTCTTTTCTAAATGTCTGTCTTATTAATTTTCAGCCACGCAGCATAATGTGTGTCAAACGTCACGGAATCTTAAAGGCTAGTTCGAAAGACAAATATTTCCTAGTCCTTCCGTTTGATGCTATTTAAGCATAAAAATGGAAAAATAAAGAAAGTCACTCCAAAGCGGGGGATGAGTAACCCACCCACTTACTCGTACTGAGCATTTTCATGCCTTTTTTCTTGCTACTAGTTTTTCTTCCAGCTGCTCAGGCTCAAGTGATTGCAGAGTTTCTTACATTTATGGTGTTGCATGTACTGTAAGTCATTTGGTGAAAGGTCACGGATTTATCTTTGCCATACAGCCCTGCAGCAAATTTAGTTTCCTTGCTTCACTGCTCTACCTTGAACACTTGTAAAGATATTGTGGCAGGAAAGAAAAACACAAATGCAAACTCACATATTGTACAGTACAGTGTCTCTGTAGCACTAGGTGCAAGATTTTAAATTTTGAATTTGAGTGTTATCAGCACATGACGTCTGATAAACTGCAAGCATGATTTTGTCCTTTTTAGGAGCAGAACCCAATGTTGCAAACGCTGTAGAACAGTAAAAAAACATGTCTGCACAGGTGTGACCTGCAACGCCCCTTCTCACACTTAAGCCAAATACAAACCTCTGATTTCAGACATCAATCAACAGCACATAGGAGTTTATATAAGCCAACACCACTGAGCTCATTCACGCTTCTAACACATTTGAACACCCACTTCAGAGTGAAAAATCAGCTCTGTAAGTGGAAGAATAACTCTCCAATTAACACTTGGCAGCACCCAATAATTACATTTGAAAAAACAAACACTCATTAATGCTGTAAAAACAGCTGTATAGACTGTATTTTGTACAGTTTTCTTGTATAGTGGCACAGACCTAAGGGGTTATGTGGTTTCTCAACTGACAGGAGTCTGCGTGGTCCGTGCAATTACCCAGTGACATAAAGTGTTAAATATATACTTATATATGTATGTGTGTGTGTGTGTGTGTGTGTGTGTTCTATAAGTTAGTCAGTAAAAAATACACATGTAAAAAGAACTAGAGAAATTCAGTCAAAGTGTTGCTATGGTGCTACAATAGTTTCATTTCGTATTACTCCGTAATGGGTTGGGCCATAACCAGTTTGTAAACAGGCAAAAAACTCCTGTAAAATATGCAGGATAATGACTCCAGTGAAAGCAAGATCCTCACTTTGCTTTGCTGGTGTGTAATCTGTTGGTTTTTTAATTGATTTAGTAATTAATAAAAAAGGATGTGAGCAGACGCTGAGGGACATGATGAGTGTGTGTAAACTGGCAAACTAAGCCACACATCCCTGGAGTCGAATACAGCTTTTAAATATACATATTACTAACGCATACTATCAAAGTTTAACTGGAGTTGTATGAATGGATTTCATTTTTTGATTTCTCCACTACTGAGTGGTTTCAGTCAGAGCAGGGAAGTGAACGTTGTCAGGTCAACCTTCAAACCTAGAAGATGAAACAGCAGGAGGACGTCTGCTGGAAACTCAACAGAGGAAACACAACTTCCCTGAAATGTAATATTACATCATTTAACAGTATCAGACCTGCAAATCTTCAGTGAGTCACAGATGTTAAAATAGCTGGTGTAACTTCAGGTCTCTAGGTCGTTACCAGCACAAAAAGCACACCCAAGGCAATTATTAATTATGAAGGCGATTAAAAAATAATCGCCTTAATAATTCAGGACTTTAACAAATCGTATTGCATTTGCTTCTAAGCCTTCACTAGAGCTGATTACCTGTTTCAGAATCCACCGCACCTGTTGAAAGAGTCCGTCTACCAGTAAAGTCTGTTCACGTGTGGGAATAATTTTGACAAAACTGTCTTTTGTTTATCATTTGTTCATAACATAGTGTTCACTCCATTGCCTGTGAATGGTTTTCAGCACACACGGCATGTCGCCATCAGGAAGGGTGAAGACAAAAGGGTAAAACCTGCAATTCAATTTTATGATTGATATATGAATATTACTTAATATATTAATATATTTATTTTTATATATCTTATATATATATACCGATA